>JAMWET010004258.1:0-23228 GCA_024036415.1 Prochilodus magdalenae | reverse complement strand
ACCACCCAGACCAGCATAGCACGCCTGGTGACCAGCAAAGCCAGTATGTTTCACATTGTGTTTCAGATGAGGGAATGCCAGTTAACCGGTCAGACCGCGTTGGTTGACCACCTGAACCAGGACCAGACCAGCACAAACCAGAACATAGACTGCGTGTGGGTCAGAGAGTCTGCTGAGGGCACTGGGCCATATTCCGACCATCTCCAAAACAGGATACCGAACCATGATAAACCCGGTCCTGCTGGGCTTAATGAAGCTTCCACTGAAAGTTGCGTGTGGCCTGAGGAGAAAAAAAGGACTCGAGATCCTGGCTTGATAATCGGACGGCCGGGGGCCGAATCCAGGTCTACAGTCAGAATGAACGCGGCGTAGGAGTCTGGTCAAGAAGCTTTCTGGCGTGCTCCGGGACGGCCAGTACAAAAACACAAACAAGCGGCTGCACACTTAAGTGAGCGGGAATATATTTCAGAGCCGTAGGCTAATCCCCCGGAAAAAATTCCAGCAGGCGCTAGCCTGCTCCAGAGGAGGGATAATTATAGCCTTGGCAACTTAATCACTCCATATTTCTGTATATCAGCTTCGACACGAGCAGCAGTGCTACGCTAACGATCCATCAAATGAGCAGGGATTTGCACTTCCTGTGTACCAAACTGTTTACACGGCTCTCATTCCAGCTGATAAGGACCTAGCGCTTAGCGCTCACTGCATCAGGTCTACTGAACACGGGACTCCACTTTAGTAGGCCGTTCCACCTTAAACCTCTGACGACCTCATCCCACACACTAATAGCTAGCAAGTGAGGACAGATCGGCTCTTTAGCGCTAATGCTAATTCGTCCCCTGCCAGCTTATATTCAAAATTAGCACGGTTAGCATTCCTTTAATTAGCGTCCAATCAGTGCCCACATGTCTGGACATGACGGGAAGTGGCTGTCTAGACTTCAATGGATCAAATAAGTAGGTAATAGTCAGGTTATGGTTTCCTGCCTGACTTAGCATTTATGCTACGTCTCATATTTAGCGCATTTTGGAGCTAAGCTAACGTTCAGGCAGGCAGAGTAAGGGCTGGGATGGGAAGGGGACCGAAGGATGAGAAAGAGGAAAGAAATGCTCGTTAGCATTCCTAGAATTGACACCATGATGAAGTGTTGCGGCTACGTGAGGGTTTGGCAGTGGTGACGCGAGCGCTAGTCGGGTACCAGACGTGTGCCAAACTCTTCTCTCCATTCATTAATCTTTCAGAGAACCTCTCTGCTCGCAGGCATGCCTGATCATCACGCCACGCCTCGCTTCCACTCGGCCATACTGCTACAAATTACAGCCTGCGGTGAAACAGCAGGGGAACACTGACAGGAATGGGACAGGAGGCTGTTTTGCTAAATAGTTAGCATAAGCTAATAGTTCTAGCACAGTCTGGTTAGACACTGTATTGGGGGTCCATGCTAATGGTTATAGCACAGTCTGGTTGGACACTGTCTTGTTGGTCCATGCTAATGGTTCTAGCACAGTCTGGTTGACCACTGATTGGTGGTACATGCTAACAGTTCTAGCACAGTCTGGTTGACCACTGTCTTGTTGGTACATGCTAATGGTTATAGCACAGTCTGGTTGACCACTGTATTGTTGGTACATGCTAACGGTTCTAGCACATTCTGGTTGACCACTGTCTTGTTGGTACATGCTAACGGTTCTAGCACAGTCTGGTTGACCACGGTATTGGTGGTACATGCTAATGGTTCTAGCACAGTCTGGTTGACCACGGTATTGGTGGTACATGCTAACGGGGCTAGCACAGTCTGGTTGACCAATGTCTTGTTGGTACATGCTAATATCTTTAGCACAGTCTGGTTGATCACTTTCTTAATGGTACATGCTAATGGTTCTAGCACAGTCTGGTTGACCACGGTCTTGTTGGTACATGCTAATGGTTATTGCACAGTCTGGTTGACCACTGTTCTGGTGGTACATGCTAATGGTTAATAGCACAGTCTGGTTGACCACTGTCTTGTTGGTACATGCTAATGGTGGTAGCACAGTCTGGTTAGACACTGTCTTGTTGGTACATGCTAATGGTTAATAGCACAGTCTGGTTGACCACTGTCTTGTTGGTACATGCTAATGGTTATAGCACATTCTGGTTGGACACTGTCTTGTTGGTACATGCTAATGGCTCAGTCTGGTTGACCACTGTCTTGTTGGTACATGCTAATGGTACTAGCACAGTCTGGTTGACCACTGTCTTGTTGGTACATGCTAATGGTTATTGCACAGTCTGGTTGACCACTGTTCTGGTGGTACATGCTAATGGTAATAGCACAGTCTGGTTGGACACTGTCTTGTTGGTACATGCTAACGGTTCTAGCACAGTCTGGTTGACCACTGTTCTGGTGGTACATGCTAATGGTAATAGCACAGTCTGGTTGACCACTGATTGGTGGTACATGCTAATGGTTATAGCACAGTCTGGTTGGACACTGTCTTGTTCGTCCATGCTTATGGTTATAGCATATTCCAGTTGAACTTTGTCTTGTTGGTACATGCTAATGGTTCTAGCTCTGGACAGTTTTACCAGCTGACTGGATTCATGCTAATGGGTTTCATCACTAACTGATATGTCCCTGCAGCTTCGGCACTTCAGTATGACTCCATGCAGCTACACGGACTGTCATACACGGCTACAGAGTTCCGCAGATGGCTAGAGCAGGGCTAGGGTTCCTGTACAAACACACAGGCTCCATACGAAAACAAGCTGAGCTGGAGTCTAATTGCTTCAGTTAATCTTCCACCAAAGCACGTGGTCCGGTTCAGCCACTGACCGTCAAAAAGTCCATGACTAATCAATGTTCTCCTGGCCAGGCGAAGACATTCCCGGGACGGCCTGATGAGAGGTGAAGGGAAATAGGTTAGGGGGACGTGAGAAAGGAAGGCCAGGCTCTAAGTGCGTAATGAGATTTGAGGTTGCTGGTTCTGGTCTCGGAGAAAGAGGAGCAGGAATACGGTATATGTATTCAGGCGAAGAACTTCCGATAGGAACTGTACTTGGAGAGACCGGGACTGAGTGAAAAGCCAACCGGCCTTGGAGTCATGCTTGCTTCCACATGTGTTTGTGTGGTGGGTTCCAATTAGTCCCACTTCCCTTCTGGTCTTCAATCCAAAGCTGGTCGGAAGGAGAACGTCCGCAGCTAGTAATCTGCTTTATTTACAGTCCTCATATTATACGCCCTTAAACATATCAATTCCTTATTGCTTTGGATGTCCGGTTCTAGATAAAGACCTTCCCGCTAGCTGGTTTAAAGGGTTGTTGTATCTGTTCTTTGGGTGTCTTGGTCCAGACCAAAGCAGAAGGTGATGCATTGCGACATTTTATAGTCACGCCATTTAGCAGACGCTAAGTGAGTGTAGCATACTGGCTAACACCACTGTCCTCACATGTGCCGAAGGCGATTTCCCCCTCAGGGTTCGGTTCCCTGCTCAGGCAGGCACATACCAATAAGAGTACCTAGAACCTGGAGCTGACAAATCGGGCAATGAGTGTAGATACCAGGAGGTGTACTTAACAAAGTCCTCAGTGAGTGTAGCATAGTGGCTAACACCAGAGCCCCCCATGTGGCCAAGACACCTTCCCCAACTTCCCCCAGGGTTCGATTCCCTGGTCAGGCAGGTACAAACCAATAAGAGTACCTATAACCTGGAGCCGACAAATCGGGCAATGAGTGTAGATACCAGGAGGTGTACTTAACGAAGTCCTCAGTGAGTGTAGCATAGTGGCTAAATCCAGAGCCCCCGATGTGGCCAAGACACCTTCCACAACTTCCCCCAGAGTTCCATTCCCTGCTCAGGCAGGCACATACCAATAGGAGTCTCTATAACCTGGGGCTTACATAACGGGCAATGACCATAGATACCAGAAGGTGTACCTAACGAAGTCCTCAGTGCTTGTAGCATAGTGGCTAACACCAGTGCCCCCCATGTGGCCAAGACGATTCCCCCTGAGGGTTCCATTCCCCGCTCAGGCAAGCAAATGCTAATCTGGGTATCTATATGATAACTGGACAAAGTTGACAAACCGGGCAATGACCATAGATACCAGGAGGTGTACCTAATGAAGTCCTCAGCGAGTGTAGCATAGTGGCTAACACCAGTGCCCCCTATGTGGCCAAGACAACTTCCCCCCAGAGTTCCATTCCCTGCTCAGGCAGGCATATACCAATAGGAGTCTCTATAACCTGGGGCTTACCAAACGGGCAATGACCAAAGATACCAGGAGGTGTACCTAACGAAGTCCTCAGCGACATGTCATCTTCCCTGACATGACCCTTGACCCCATCTCCTAAAACGGCCTTTATCACAATAACAGAAGACTAACGTAGAATTTCCCCCACACGCTGACAGTCTCCCGGTTGGGAATCTTTGGCGTTGTAGCGCAGCGTTTGAGCGGGACTGTGATCCAAATGGCGTCCATGCTCTAGACGTCTACTCAAATTGCAGAGTGGCTTCCAAACAGATGGGTTGAGGGCCTTGCAGGCATATGGCCTGCTCCTCTTTATTGGAGGCTCAAAGGATTACGGGGGGGGGGGGAGAAGCGCCTAACCTTTCGGATGCTCAACCCTGTAGTGAACTCTGACCTGAGGAAGATCAAAAAACAAACCAGGTGGGCACGGGAGGACATAGCTGGGAAGACAGGGACTCTACAAAACAGGGTTCCTCGCTGGTTCCTTGTAGTCGTAGGAGGTTCCTAGAGAGCTCCAGGTTTGTTTTAGTTTATCGGATCTTGCTGGACTGGTGGGCCGCCCAAGGTGCTTCCTGCCTGGGATGGGCTTCAGGATCCCGGAATGGTAAGTGGCTTAGATGATGAATGACTGAATGAACGAACTTGCTGGTCTACCAGGACTTGGCTTCCCGTTTTTCCTAAATGTGTAAATCGGGCTTCCAACTAATTCCCATCTTTTGGTGACCTTACATCTTATCGTCTGAGCCTAAAAAGATTAATACCTCATAAATAATGACTGGGAATCAGAGCTTTTTGCCCATTACTGTGTAATTTCATGATTATAATACCTTTATTACAATGTTATTACTACTGTATAACAATAAAATGAGCTTTTTCCTGTTTCCATCTTCCACAGTTGCCATTTTTTGACATTCGGAAGTGCAGGCGGTAAGTACGTGAAGCCTAAATGCGGCTAATCATATAACGGATTGTTATAACACGCTACCAGCGTAGCCAAACATTGATAACTCTCTCTTTCCTTCGGTATCCCCCTACTAAACTGGCGTCCAACACTTTCAACGCCATCCATAACGAAACAGCAGCAGCAGCGCGTTCAGGGAAACGTCTGAAAAGGGATGATAAGCGCTATGAAAACCGGAGCGCCGAAGCCAACACGGGATTGCCTTTCCTTGTTTGGCGCGTGTGAGCGCGTGTTGAAGCACCTGATAATCACTCGGCCATTTTCCCTCTGTCTCCGGGCCCTTCTCGGCCCGTTGGCTCCTTTTGTGTGGAGGTTAATTTACTGTGCCTGCGCCGAGGGAGCTGACGAACGGCACGAAGGGCCAGGGGAGCCGGGGGGCCGTAAAACGCCTCCTGTGTCGCCTGGCGGAATTAGTTCTTGACCTAGTTCACTTTCTAACAAAGAGCAGGGAAAGAGGAGAAGCAGGCGCGGGCCAACACGTGCCTGGCTTAAGTGCGCGTCTGTGCGTCGGGACAGGTCGGGGGAAATGCTGTTAGTGATAGAGCGAGCTCCAGAGTAGCCTCGGGGGCCACAGACATGAATGCAGCTCTTTGACCAGGCAGGGAAGTCTGCTGGGTCTCCAGAAAGAGAGCCCTGTGTGTGTTGGGTGAGGTACAGGAGTGGCCGCTCAGGATGGTATTTTGGGTTCTCGACGTGCCAGACGGGAACGGATACTATCAGACCTTTTGGTGCTCGGTGTAAAGGTTCCTCGAATGTCCTTGGATTGGATGTACAGCTCTAGGAACACTCTGAGACTCACAGGTTAGCTTAGTTGTGGAAAGAAGTTGGACTCGGCTAAGATTTGGATGCTTGGTCATTGGTGGGGGCTCAGATAGAGCTTGGACTTAAAACTTAGTGCTGTGTTTCAGTTCAGGTTCTGAATACTTGGTGTTGTGTGCCCGGTCGGGTTTGATTCGGGTTTGAGTTGGGCTGTGAGTTGGGTCGACTTTGGCCAAAAAGAAATACTCAGATTTGAGTTTAGTTCAGGCAAAATTTAGATAAGCTTGGATCAAAAACTTGACCAGAGTTCAGCTCGGGTGGAGTTGGGCCAAAAATTGGGTCAAACCCAACATCAAAAGTAGATGCCGTGGTTCTGGTCAGGTAGAATTCAAGCAATAAATGAGAAAATGCTAAATGATTGGATTCAAAACTTGCTGTTGTATGCCGGGTTGGGTTCAGACAAAATTTAGCTGAGCTCAACTTGGGTTCAGATTTAGAACTTGGTGGTTTGGGTTCAGGAAAAATGCTGTTGGTCAATTTGACCTGAGCTCAAACAGAAATCTTTAGATTCGGGTTTGGTTCAGGCAACATTTTGATAAGCTAGGGTCAAAACTTAAATCATGGGGTAAAAATTGGCCCAAACCCAACATCAAAACCGGATGCCATGGTTCAGGTCAGGTAGAATTCAAACAAGGTCCTTTCGAGCTCAGGTCAATTATTTCCAGTTTTTGGCCAGTTTGGGTTTGGACAGAAAGTCCAAGTCAGGCTGCATTCGGGGTTGGATCCAATTTCATCATTTACAAAGTGGACAAAGTGGTTCTCTACTGTCCCTTAAGGGTCCAAAAGTGGTTCCTCTACGGTACTGGTCCAAAGAACCCTCAAACGAGTCCTGCAAAAGTCAAGCTTCTATCAAGAGCACCATGTTTACGGTCTGTTGGTGAACTGTCCTTATCTTGAAACGTCTTTGGCTTCTGATACAGTCTCTAATAATGACCGCGTGGGCGTAGCTTTGCTTGTTCGTGGTCAACGTTACCTGGACCAGCAGGAAGGGCAGGACTGTACCTGTCAAAAGGCCATGGATGTTTTCCATTCATCTTAAGCCATTGAGGTCTAAAGGTTCATGCTCTTGCGAGAATGCCATGAGCGTGCAAGCTTGCACCAAGGTAAACGGGAGGCTACAGATGTTTTGAGACACCATGTACCTGCCTTGTTCCCTCGCACATGGTGCGTGTCTGCAATCAGGCTTGTTTTCCTCGGTCCAGGAGTGACTCCGCTAGATCAAGATGCAGTCGCAGGACCTTTTACAGCAAGACCTCGCGCCCACAGACCAAGACGGAGATACCGTCAGTTACATAACCAAGTCCTCTTGATAGCGGTGACCTTCCAGGTTGCGCTGGAGGCGTACGTGTTTTCGTCGGATTCGGCCTAAGCTGCCCTCAAAGCCTTCTGGTTAGGAATCTACGGAATCCTATTGACGGAGAAACGCAAACAAACAAGTTTAGGTGCCGGAGGATTGGATTAGAGGAGAGTGACGCCAGCCAGTGCAGGTGTCTCGCTCCGAATGTCCTTTCTGAGAACTCTTGGGCCTTCTAATCATATCTTCCTCTTTCTTTCATTGGGGTTCTGCTATGTGTTTGCCAAGGTCTCCGAGATCAACCCTGGCAAATACAGGTCCCAGAATTCCAGTAGCACATGGTACTTCACGCAGGGTTCCCTTCTCCAATAGCTTATCATCAAAGGAGCAGCCACTACTGAAAGACCCGGGCTAGGAACAGATCCGGTGATCCGTAAATTTACTACGAGTGATAAATAAATAAAGACCGGCGGGATCTCGAGGTAGAGTCGTTTCCTTCGTTCCTGGAGACCAGCGTTGGCCAGGCTGTGTTGAAAGTATGAATGGTATTCTCTTGAGATAGCAGCTAGCTGTTATCAGCTGCCCCCCTCCCCCGCCAAACCCCGTCCACACGGCACTGAGACTGGATGACATGTTTTCACAACATTACGCACTGTACTAAAACCTTCTGGACCATAAGAGGATGACTAATGCGCATAGTTCTCCAACATTCTATCGCATATCTGAGCAGATGGTTCTGGAAGAAATACCTCCCAAGCCCTTCAGCCACAGCTACACTGTCGGACCGACGTTTGGAAGCAAGGTTTTCATTAGTATAAGGCTTTATATACATAGACTTATATAATCTAACCTTGTTTCAGTTCACCCTGGCTTCAACCACATCACCAAGTCTGAGCCAGGCACAGGTTTGGCCCGACCCAAACTTGAATTGGTAGCACCAAGGTTTGAACCCAAACTCAAGCTGAACACTATACACCAAGTTTGAAGTCCTGAACCTGAGCTCACCAAAATCTGGCTGATCTGACCAGAACCACAACATCAGCTTTGGAACCTGACCTGAGCTGGACCAAATTCTGTCCCAAACCCAGCCTGAACCCTATCACGTCAGCCAGTCCAAGTCTGACTGAATTTTGTCTGAACCTGACCCGACCAAGATTGAACCCAAATCCTGAACACAAGCCACCAAGTTCTGGATCAATCAATTGATGGATGAATGGATGAATGGATGGTTGGATGG
The DNA here is from genome assembly GCA_024036415.1 of Prochilodus magdalenae. Classification (NCBI taxonomy): domain Eukaryota; kingdom Metazoa; phylum Chordata; class Actinopteri; order Characiformes; family Prochilodontidae; genus Prochilodus; species Prochilodus magdalenae. The sequence continues at coordinate 14,687 of JAMWET010004258.1, read as the reverse complement.
ATGAATGAATGAAGAGATAAATGGGAAGTACATGGTAGGATAGGCTGATCAATCAGTTGATATATGGATGACTTAATGAATGGGTGGATTGATGGATGATTGAATGAAGGGATAAATTGGAGGCGCATAGGTAGGATAGAGTGATCAATCAACTGGTAGATGAATGAATGAATCAATGAATGGATGGGCGGATGGATGAATGAATGGATGGATAAATGAATGAAGGGATAAATGGGAAGTATGTAGGTAGGATAGACTGTTCAATCAATTGATAGATGAATGAATGGACGGATGGATAGATGGATGAATGAATGAATGGGAAGTACATAGGTGGGATAGACTGATCAATCAATTGATATATGAATGAATGAATGAATGAATGAATGTAAGAATTGATGGATAGATGGATGGATGGATGGATGGATGGATAAAGCGATAAAAGGATAAATGGAAAGTACATAGGCAGGATAGACTGATCAATTAATTGATAGATGAATGAACGAATGAATAAATGAATGAATGGATGGATGGATGGATGAATTAAGGGGTAATTGGGAAGTACATAGGTAGGGTAGAGTGATCAATCAATTGGTAGATGAATCAATGAATGGATGGATGGATGAATGGATGAATGAAGGGATGGATGATGGATGAATGGATGAATGAATGAATGAATGAATGAATGAATGAATGAATGAATGAATGGATGGGTGGATGGATGGATGGATGGATGGATGGATGAATGGATGAATGGATGGGTGGATGGATGGATGGATGGATGGATGGATGGATGAATGGATGGATGATACGGTTACACCAACCATGGTTAGAACGGTAACTCTGGAGAAGAGCACCCGCCCAAAGCTGCAGAGGTGTATCTAATTCAGCCTGAGGGGCTGGGGGTCTCGATTCCACGCTCAGGCCGGCGCACCAGCGCTCCTCGGAAAAGACACCTGATAATTAAAGTCGGTGACTCGGGATATGAACCCGGTGCAGAAGTGAAACCGCTCGGTTGTTGGTTTTAATCAGGGTCTATGTTGACTTTACTTAACACGTTTCTGTGAGTCAGTGAAGCCGAGTCAGGTCAGTGAAATGAGGCGAGCTGTCAGATTTACTGTGTTTGTTTGGTCTCAGTAATCTTGTTAGGTAAAAGTCAACATCGCTCCCATTGGCTCCTGAGTCATCTAGTTATGGACCCTACTGCTGAGCGTGCTCAGTAGCACCGTAGTAACTTTACCAAATATATAAATATAAACTGAACACTAACCTTTTCAACTTTAATTAGCGGAACATGAACACGCTGAGCTGAACATGATTTAAAACCCACTCGAGAATGAGTACATATTACTCACACGCTACTTAACACAGCTGGAACCCCTCTGCGTGAGGTTTCTAATTACACCCAGTATTTCATTTTTGGTAATAAATGTAAATTTACCCGTCCGGTTAGGGTTACGGTTAACACTGACTCAAATCACTTTAGTGTGACTTACATGAATTTGTTAAGTGTCGTTTACTCAATCAAGTATCTTAACAAAGCTACTTAACACCGCTGCGTGGGAGAGGTTGAGCTAACATTTTTAGGTAATTCCAACATTTCATTATGTAGTACGGCGACTGAGAAGTGCAAAACTAATTAACATTTCAGAAAACAAAGTTACAAAAGTAAAAACTAATTTACGAGACGCTAAACACTTTTACAGGCTGTGAATTCTGATGGAAAGGCTTTTAAGCTAGCTAGCTGCTTCTCCACTACAGCTAGCGTTATAGCCCATTGCCTTTTGTTTGTCCATCTGCTCTTTATTTGTAATTTTGCTTGTATTTTTGTAATTTTGTTTTCTTGAATGAAATTTTTTTGATTTGTAATTGTGTTTGTATTTTCGCAATTTTTTTTCTTGAATTTGTAAAAAAATTTGTAATTGTTTTAAAATGTTTGTAATTTTCTTTGCTTGAATAAATTTTTTTGATTTGTAATTGTGTTTGTATTTTTGTAATTTTGTTTTCTTTAATGATTTTTTTGATTTGTAATTTTGTTTGTATTTTTGCAATTTTGTTTTCTTCAATGATTTTTAAAAAATTTGTAATTGTTTTAAAATTTTTGTAATTTTGTTTTCTTGAATGAAATTTTTTTGATTTGTAATTGTGTTTGTATTTTTGAAATTTTGTTTCCTTTAATGATTTTTTTTATTTGTAATTTTGTTTGTATTTTTAAAAATTTGTATTCCTGAATGATTTTTTTAAAATATTGTAATTATTTTTAAATTTTTGTAATTTTGTTAGCTTAAATGAATTTTTTTATTTGTAATTGTGTTTATATTTTTGTTTTCTTTAATGATTTTTTTATTTGAATTGTGTTTGTATTTTTGAAATTTTGTTTCCTTTAATGATTTTTTTATTTGTAATTTTTTTTAATAATTTTGTTTTCTTGAATGATTTTTTTAAAATTTGTAATTGTTTTAACATTTTTGTAATTTTGTAAATTTTTTATTTTAATTTGTTTTCTGAAATGTTAATTTGTTTTGCACTTCCCGGCCACTGTTATTTAGAGTGTGAATGAGGACATGAATGGTGAGCATATATTGAGGCTGGCGAGTTTATGAAAGGTAGGTTATTACATTATAGTTCTTGTTGTACTTAAAAGTAATTAAAAAAATTAACTAACATTAATAGCATATTTATAACATATATATTCACTTTCTTTAGTTAATATTTGATACAAAGTAAAATTTTCATAGCAACAATAATAATATGGCACAGGTGTCCAAACTGGAATCTGGAAACATGGACCTTCGAAACCTTGGCAAAAGTTTTGACTGACAGCTCAAAGCCGGATATATGAGCTTGGGGGTCTGTGCTGTGCTGGGCTGTATTGTAGGGTGGTGGTCCAGAGTGTCCACAGCGTCACATAACTTAAAGGAAATGGTTTGAGTCGAGGCATTCCAACCTCAGCAAACCCCAATGACCAATCCCAAATGTCTCCACAGCAGGTGCTTGGGGGGCTTTTCCAGCCAACCTGTGCAGCCATGTGAGCACGGCCTGGGTGAACAATTACTGAGGCATTTGGTGAACAACACATGGGGTTCTGGCAAGAGTGTTAATGGCGAGTGATGAAGGAAGTTCAGGAGGGGCCCACAGGGGTGACTTAGCAGGCCTAGCCTGGCATACGTCGTGTCTTCGCGTACTCTAAACGAGATACACTCCATAGACCCTGAGGACCCTATAGACAAATGAATGGCTGCCTCAGAATGAGGCCGGGGCTTGAGAGTCTTCGGTACCCCTCTACCCCCACTGGAAACCAGAGTTCTGTAATGGCAGGTCATGTGTCCAGCCATGAGACCAATGGGAAGTCTGGAGGTGTTACTCAGGGCAGTGGTTCTCAAACAGACCCTCAGGGACCCCCAGATGGTCTGCATTTTTTCAGTCCCAGTTCCCAACATATAGGGATAGAGCAAATATGTGGACCATCTGGGTGGCCTTGAGGACCAGTTGGAGAACCACTGACTTGGGACACCCTCTTAAGCACCACACATTCAAGCGGGTTCCTTGGAGCAGTGCCGTACAAGAACCGCGTGGGCCTCTCCAGGGCACCTGTGCAAGGTGTACTTGTAGCTAGGGCGCTAGAACACTGGGGTATATATATGCATGGAGGGTTCTACAGGAGAACTCTATCTGAACTGGCCCTGGATGTTTCTTTGGCTTTGTGAGCGTGAAGGAGAAGCAGAGCCAAGCTTTAATCCCAGCCAGCTGCGGCTCCATGGCCTCCAGCTGGAGCTTTCCCGTGACTCACAGCCACTGGCTGCCTTACCGCTGAGAAACAGCTATCAGAAAGCATGACTAGAGAGAGAGAGAGAGAGAGAGAGAGAGAGAGAGAGAGAGGGAGGGAGAGAGAGAGAGTGGGAGGTAGAGAGAGAGGGAGAGACGGAGAGAGAGGGAGAGGGAGAGGGAGAGAGAGAGAGAGAAAGAGAGAGAGAGAGAGAGAGAGAGAGGGAGTGAGAAAGAGAGAGAGAGAGAGAGAGAGAGAGAGAGGTAGAGAGAGAGGTAGAGAGAAGAGCATGGAGGGTTGAGATAGAGAGAGAGGTTAAGTGGGAGAGAGAGGGGGAGAGAGAGAAGAGAGAGAGAGGTGCGAGAGAGAAGAGAGAGAGAGAGAGGTAGAGAGAGAGAGAGAGACGATGAGATCTGAGATAGAGAGAGCTGAGAGATGAGAGAGGAGAGAGAGAGAGATGAGAGAGGAGGGTTGAGAGCGAGAGATAGGGTGAGAGAGCGAGAGAGAGGGAGAGGGAGAGGGAGAGAGAGAGGTTGGGAGAGAGAGGAAGGAGAGGAGGGAGAGAGAGGGTATGCTGAGAGGAGAGAGATCTCGAGAGCGAGAGAGGAGAGAGAGTAGAGGTTGAGAGCCAGAGAGAGTGGGGGTGGAGAGAGAGAGAGAGATGAGAGGAGAGAAGAGAGAGAGGTAATAGATAGAGAGGTAGAGCACGAGAGAGAGGTGGGAGAGAAGAGAGAGAGAGAGAGGTAGAGAGAGCTAGGGGGACGAGAGATGAGGGAGAGGGAGAAGAGAGAGAGAGAGAGAGAGAGGAGAGAGGAGAGAGGAGAGAGGGGCAGAGGTGAGAGATGAGAGATGAGAGGCTCTGAGAGGGAGAGAGAGAGAGGAGAGAGATTCAGAGAGGAGAGAGAGGGAGAGCCGAGGAGAGATAGACTCTCGAGAGAGAGAGAGCTAGGGTAGAGCGAGTAGGGAGAGGAGAGTAGGACTAGAGGAGTAGAGAGAGATAGGGGGGTTCTGAGAGATAGATGAGAGAGATGAGGCTCGAGAAGAGAGAGAGGTATGAGAGAGAGAGAGATGAGAGAGATGGGGGAGATGGGGAGAGAGAGAGAGACTAGATGAGAGAGAGACTGAAGAACGAGAGAGGTAGAGAGAGAGAGAGAGGGAGATCTCTAGAGGAGGGGGTAGGAGATGAGAGATAACGGAGAGCAGAGAGATCAAGAGAGGGTGGGGGGAGAGGAGAGAGAGAGGAGAGAGAGAGAGTAGGTAGAAGAGAGGAAGGGGTGGGGGGAGCAGAGAGAGGTAGAGAACGAGAAGGAGGTCTGGGGGAGAGAGAGGGAGAGAGAGGGGGGAGAGATGGAGAGGAGAGAGAGCCGAGAGTATGGATGGTGGATTAGAGAAAGAGAAGAGACGGCAGAGAGAGAAGAGGGAATATGAGATCCGAGAGAGGGGAGAGAATAGAGGGAGAGAGAGGGTAGAGAGATGGAGAGAGAGATAGCGATGGAGCTAGTCGATGAGAGAGAGAGAGTAGAGAGAGAGAGAGCGAGACGAGATGACGAGATGAGAGGGATAGACGAAGAGAGAGAGAAGAGAGAGGCAAGAGAGCGGAGAGAGGAGATGAATCAGGTAGAGAGAGAGAGAGATTTATAGAGAGAGAGAGAGTAGAGGAGAGGAGAGAGGCATCGATGAGAGGGATAGAGAGAGATTCGTCGGATAGAGAGAGAGAGAGAGAGGGAGAGAGAAATCACTAACACTCTCTGATGACGGAGGCGGAGGTGATGTAGTCCTCTGTTTGGCAGGGATGTAAAGGTTGGCCCACATCTCTGAGACTCTGAGACTGAACAGCTGAACACATCTGGGCGGAGAGGTCTGGAGAATTAGAGCACCATAACAGACGAGATTCGCCCAGGCATGTAAATCTGTGGCCACAATCAGACTAAGCTTCCCTACAAAGCGATTCCATGCGCGCATTACCAAACCTCAAATTTCACAAAGATTTAATTCAGGAATCAGGAAAGAATTCCGTGAATCACAGCACGGCAAACTTCACAGCACTCGGATCAGGATTCCCTACAAAACAATTCCATGCATCATCAGATCTCAGATTCCAGATTCAGTTACTAGTTCCTCAGGCAGGTGATTCCATAAAGCAGGGAAATTTAAATTTCACAAAAATGTAATTACGATTATTTCGATTATTTAATATAACTTAGTGTGTCATAAACTCTCAAATTTTAAATCATTCGGTTACTAGCTTTTTTGTGAAATTCGTGATTCCTTTAATCAGAAAATCTATAGTTTTACAAAAATTCAATTTTGATTCATTAGGAAACAACTCGATGCATTATAAAATCTCAAATTTCAAATCATTCAGTTACTAGTTTTAAGGGGAAATACATCCATTAAAGAGAAAATCCAAAATTTTACAAAGATTTCATTAGGATTCTTTAGGATACAAACTTAGTGTAAATAAAAATCTCAATTTTCAAATCATTCAATTACTAGTTTTTCAGGGAAATGATTCCATAAATCAAGAAAATCTACAATTATTCAAAGATTCAATTCCTAGCAAAATCTCAAATAATTTAGTTTTAAATTTATTCACTTTTATGTATTAATTTTTTCCCATTAATCCAAGATTTCATTACAATTCTTTACAAAACAACCCAAATTTCAAAATGGAATTATTTGGGAGAAAATTCAACAAATTGTGAAATCTCAAATTTCATTACATTTCTAATATGATTCTTTTTGAAGCAGTTCCAGACATCAAAAATTATATTTCATAAGAATTCCATTAAGATTCTGTAGGGAACAATTCCTAGGAAAATTCATTTGTAAAATTTCAAAATGATTTAAATGCTGTTTTCAGGAAATGATTCAATACATAATAAATTCTCAAACTTTAAAAAGATTAGAATTATGATCAAAAAAAAATTTTTTTTTTTTTTAAATTCCCTGATGTTTGATCTGTATTAATAACTGAAATTAAAATTGTACTACTTCCTGAACATGGCTTGGGAATTTTATCCTGGCCACAAATCATATCATAACTAACTGTAATGGAATCCAACAATTTTTGACTTTATGACTTTTTGAATGGTAAATCAATCTAGAAACTTCTTTATGGAAGATGAAAGGAATGGACCCATATAGCAGGAATAGCAGCAGCGACGGCGTTCCTGCCCGACACGCTCGTTAGTGTTGCCAACAAAAAGCAAACTCAAGCCTTCCTCCGCCTGATACTGTAACTCCATTCATTCAAACGAACGTCACATGACTCTCACGATGCCGCGGCACAATCGCTTTGCTGTTATTCCGGACAGTACGTGGTCTGTTTTTACTTCTCTTGGAAAACAACTGAACCGTTGTTGACCCATCTTCAAGCTCCATCAAACAAGGCCATTGTATCCAGAGCCCTGAGGACACGAGGCTGTTCAAGGAACCCAACAAAATTCCAAGGAAAACTGTGGCAAGAAAAGAACCTCGAACCAGACACCCCCCTGCTCAGGCCGGCGTGAAGCTGCCATGGTGAAAACAAAGCCGTTAAACAACAGTTGAACAAATCAGTGGTGGAGAAAGATCTAGAACCTTCAGTCTGTTAGGAGAACCAACACCGATGGATACTGATGGAAGCCTAGAGGTACAACTCAATCTCTTTGCCTATTGACAAGATCCATTCAGGGCCGAGTGGCTCACCAAGGTACACCACCAGAGCCCACTCCAAAACGCTCCATGAGACTGACCTCAACCTGGCACGGTAATCTGTTCCGGAGAACCAACAAGGGTTCCTCTAGTGTTCCTCACAGTCTGGTATCTTCTCAAGATCTCTAAAGAGCAATAGCACATTAGATCTGAGATACCAAAGAGAAGCATCATTCTAGAGGATTCCAGAGAATGGGTTTTGAGAACTTGTTCACTTTTCCCGGTTCTGGTTCCTGGATCCTGTTTCAGGAGCTCTATCTAGTACAAGGCTCCATTAGCCAAAATAGGCCTACCGGAAAGTTGTCCTAGGATAATAACATTAGCTTCATAGGACGGCAGCATGAGCTAGCCTGGAACTAAAAAATAGGAAGCCACAAAAAAGAGCCAATACAAAAAAGCTGAATCTAGCTACGATTCAAAGACAGGTCATCAAAATCTGGACGTATACGTAGCCTTAATAACGTTTAAAAATCTGACCATCCTAACTGACAACTGTCTCGCCTATCGAAGGACTGGAAATTGGATTGTGGTGGTTCCGGGAAAGTTTAACAGGTGTGGTGAAGGGGTGGCTGGAGGTTTGTCGGGGAGGCGGGGTGGATTGTGGTGTGGGTTAGGGAGGGATGGTGATGATTCTTTCGGGATACATATAACTCAGTGTGTCATAAACTCTCAAATTCCAAATCATTCAGTTACTAGTTTTTCATGAAATTCATGATTCCTTGAATCCGAAAATCTATAGTTTTACAAAAATTCAATTTTGATTCACTAGGAAACAACTCGATGCAAATCTCAAATTTCAAATCATTCAGTTACTAGTTTTAAGGGGAAGTACATCCATGAAATGAAAATGCAAAATTTTCCAAAAAAGATTTCTTTAGGCTACACAATTATTATGCAAAAATCTCAATTTTCAAATCATTCAATTACTAGTTTTTTAGGGAAAAGATTCCATGAATCAGAAAATCTATAATAATTCAAAGATTGAACTTTTATTTTTTTAAAGAAATAAACTCCCTGCATTATAAAATCCCAAATAATTTAGGTGTCAATTTATTCATTTTTAATCAATTCAATATGTTTTTTTCCATTAATCCAATATTTCATTACAGTTCTTTACAAAGCAACCCAAATTTTAAAACAATGGAATTTTTGAATTATTTGGGAGAAAATTCAACAAATTGTGAAATCTCAAATTTCATTACATTTCAAATATGATTCTTTACGAAGCAGTTCCAGACACTAAAAAAAAATTTTTTTCATAAGAATTCAATTAATTAAGAATTCTTGAATTTCCCTCTGGGATCAATAAAGTATCTATCTATCTATCTATCTATCTAATTAAGATTCTGAAGGGAACAATTCCTAGTAAAATCATTTGTAAAATTTCAAAATGATTTAAATGCTGTTTTTTAGAAAATTATTCAATACATAATAAAGTCTCAAACTTTACCCAAATCCAAAATTTTACAAAGATTTCATTAGGATTCTTTAGGATACACAGTTATTATACAAAAATCTCAATTTTCAAATCATTCAATTACTAGTTTTTCAGGGAAATGATTCCACGAATCAGAAAATCTATAATTTTTAAAAGATTTAATTTAGATTTTTTTTAACTCCCAGCATTATAGAATCTCAAATAATTTAGTTTTAAATGTATTAGTTTTTAATCTATTTAATATGTTATTTTAGTCCTTATATGTTATATTAATCCAATATGTCAATATGTTATATTAATCCAAGATTTCATTACAATTCTTTACAAAACAACCCAAATATCAAAATAATTCAATTTTGGAATTATTTGGGAGAAAATTCAACAAATTCCAGACATCAAAAAAACTATATTTCATAAGAATTCCATTAAGATGGGGTGGATTGTGGTAGGGGGTTAGGGCGGGATGGTGGTTGTACCGGTTTAACGATAACCTCCCACCTTAAAGGCAAAGCCCCACCGGACAATGTACTTGCGATGGCCTGGAGGGGTGTGGGCACGGTGGTGTTGGTTGGGTGGTGTGACCAGGCAGTGGGGTGGTTGGGGGTGAGCTGTTCTGGTGGTTGTTCTGAACAGAACTCCTCGCTCATGTCTCGTGCCTCACCTGACCAGCCGGTCCAGCTGGGTCCAGGCAGACAGTCGACCCGACAGTCAGCGGAGCTTTACTGTAAACAGTGACGGACGTTCAGCTCATAATGTTCATAGGAGGTATAAATAGCTCAGAGGTCTGGACGGGGGGACGGGGGGGACGGGGGGCAGTCATAATGACCCCATCACTGGAGGACACGCTGAGACAAAGACTTGATTAACCAGAGAGCGAGAAAGAGAGAGAGAGAGACTTCCTCCTCTCTCTTAATGTCTCTCTCCCTCTGTCTCTCTCTCTCTTTGTGAGAGGGGTGGAGAGAGCTGTGTGTGGTAACTGGTGGAGGTCGGTGTCGGAGCTGTGCTTCATCGCTCCATCACCCTCTTTATAAAGCCGTCAGAGCTCCGACACCGTTTAACACGGAGGAGTTCAGAGCTCAGTCAGAGTTCAGCCAGCAGTGTGTCGCGTCTGGAGGACAGGCCGTGACCTCGGGGTGAAGGGTCAGAGGTCACAGTGACACCTCTCTTTAATTCGGAGGCAGTAAACGTGGAGCCGTCGCCCCCGAGGAGGAAACACTCGCTCAGGACAGCAGGGCATGAGTGACCACTCCAGTTCTGACCCGAGGCTCATAAAGCAGTAGGCTACAAGTCCAGCCACACCTTTACCCCCCATAACCAGCACCTACAGCAGCATAGCAACCGCCTAGAGACAGCACAACAACCCATACTCTAGCAACCACCTGGGCCACTCTAGCAGTCATGTAGCAAAACATTAGCAAACACTTTGGATATCGTAGCAACCACTTAGCAACCACTTCAGGTACCATAGCAACAGCCTATTAGCATCCTGGCTACAACTAGGAACTCCACAGCAACCACTTACCAACACCTTGTGAACCATGCAGCCATGTAAAATGTCCCATCTAGCAATGCCCTTGCAACCACATAGCATCCCCCAGGAAAACATGTCAATGCCCTAGTAACTACTTGGCAAAAACCCTAGCAACCATCTGAAGTAGCATAGCAAGCCCCTAGCAACGATGCGGAAAGCAATGCCAACCATGTAAAATGCCATAGTAACTGTCTGGGTAAACCCTGGCAACCATCTGAGATTACATAGCAAACTCACCTAGCAACACCTGCAGATACCCTAACTTATTAGCAACACCTTAGCAACTCCCTGGAATACCAGAGCAGCTGGGTAGTAATGCTTCAGTGACCACCTGGAATACCATAGCAACTGGTTAGCAACACCTTAGCAATCACCTGGAATACCAGAGCAGCTGGGTAGTAATGCTTCAGTGACCACCTGGAATACCATAGCAACTGGTTAGCAACACCTTAGCAATCACCTGGAATACCAGAGCAGCTGGGTAGTAATGCTTCAGCGACCACCTGGAATACCATAGCAACTGGTTAGCAACACCCTAGCGATCACCTGGAATACCACAGCAACTGGTTAGCAACACCCTAGCGATCACCTGGAATACCAGAGCAGGTGGGTAGTAATGCTTCAGCGACTACCTGGAATACCACAGCAAATGGTTAGCAACACTTTAGCAACTATCTGGAATACCATAGCAACTGGTTAGCAACACCCTAGCGATCACCTGGAATACCAGAACAGCTGGTTAGTAACGCTTCAGTGACCACTTGGAATACCATAGCAACTGGTTAGCAACACCTTAGCAACCAGCTGGAATACCATAGCAACTGGTTAGCAACACCCTAGTGATCACCTGGAATACCATAGCAACTGGTTAGCAACACCCTAGCGATCAACTGGAATACCAGAACAGCTGGGTAGTAACACTTCAGTGGCTACCTGGAACACCAGCTGCTGAATGTCTCTGCGGGTTCTCCAGGAAGTGAGGTTCTCTGGTTCCCCTCGTACCGGTTACCATATCGTTCCTTATTCAGGATGGTGCTGATGTGGACACTGAGATGACATGAGACCCGAACGTCGAGCTGGACCTTCGTTTACGAGGCCGTGTGTGATCAGACAAACCGCAGCTCCACACTACAACCGTCCCCTGACTCAGGAAGCTAACCCACCAACCCCACCTGTCCCTCACCTCCCCCCAAACCTCTAACCCTGCTTATCACCCAGGAGCACTCCTCACCACACTGGGCCAACGGTTCACTCCGTCACCACCAACCACAGCACTGAACGGTTCACTCCGTCACCACCAACCACAGCACTGAACGGTTCACTCCGTCACCACCAACCACAGCACTGAACGGTTCACTCCGTCACCACCAACCACAGCACTGAACGGTTCACTCCGTCACCACCAACCACAGCACTGAACGGTTAGGGGGCGTAACTCACGTCTGCTCGGGGCCAGACCCCCTGCCCACTTCCTCTGTCTGCAGAGCTCCGAAAATATCACACCCCTTCAGATCAGGACCTTCTCAGGATCTGAAGTCTCCAGGGTGGTGGATCTCCAGGACCAGGATTGGGAAGGCCTGGTACTGAGAGTTCTACCTACAACCAATTACATGTAGGTACACACTTAGGAACCAAGGCGCCCTAAACAGGTTCCAGGCTTAACTGTACGGCTGTAGTAGGATGTACCAGTCAGAGCCGGTGTTTCCGACTAGTTGACCTTTCAGAGGCAGTGTTCCTAACTTGTCAACCAATCAGCATCGGAGTACCTGACTTACTAACCAATCAGAGGCAGTGTTCCTGACTTATTTACAAATGAGAGGCAGTGTTCCTGACTTATTGACCTTTCAGACTGTGTTTCTGACTTATTAATAAATGAGAGGCAGTGTTCCTGACTTATTAACAAATGAGAGGCAGTGTTCCTGACTTATTAACAAATGAGAGGCAGTGTTCCTGACTTATTAACCAATGAGAGTCAGTGTTCCTGACTTATTAACAAATAAGAGTCAGTGTTCCTGACTTATTAACAAATGAGAGTCAGTGTTCCTGACGTATTAACCAATGAGAGTCACTGTTCCTGACGTATTAACCAATCAGAGGCAGTGTTCCTGATGTATTAACCAATCAGAGGCAGTGTTCCTGATGTATTAACCAATCAGAGGCAGGCGTTACCTGATGTTGAATTAACGCAATCAGAGGGCAGTGTTTCCCTGTTGCAGAGGGTATTAACCAATCATCGAGGCAGTTACGTTCAGTGATCGTATTAACACATAATGAGTCTCCAGGCAGTGTTCCTGACGTATAACACCAATCAGCAGGCAGTGTTCCTGACGTATTAACCAATCAGAGGCAGTGTTCCTGACGTATTAACCAATCAGAGGCAGTGTTCCTGACGTATTAACCAATGAGAGTCAGTGTTCCTGACTTATTAACCAATCAGAGGCAGTGTTCCTGACGTATTAACCAATCAGAGGCAGTGTTCCTGACGTATTAACCAATCAGAGGCAGTGTTCCTGACGTATTAACCAATCAGAGTCAGTGTTCCTGACGTATTAACCAATCAGAGGCAGTGTTCCTGACGTATTAACCAATGAGAGTCAGTGTTCCTGACGTATTAACCAATCAGAGGCAGTGTTCCTGACGTATTAACCAATCAGAGGCAGTGTTCCTGACTGAAAGGAGGTGTAGCTGTTCCAGAAGCTACTCAGAACTGTGGACTGACCACCCCAGAGTCTAGAACCTCAACACCACTGACTGGGTAGTGCAGCAGAAGCAGAGGATGCTGAGTGAGCTCCTAAGACTGATGTGTGGAGGCGTGTCTCTGTGGGGAACCGAAGGGGCGTCTCCTGAGAGGAGTGGACCCCGGAGTGAAGGTAAGGAGTGGAGGCGCCAGCCGGAGGGTGTTCAGTTCTGGACCTCAGGGATTAGGGAGCAGTATTAGTTTTAGGGGGCGGGGCTCCGAGATCTCCTGCTTGTGTCTCAGACATGACTGTAGGGGACAGGAGGAGGTGGGCGGTCTCGGGAGCAGTGGGTCAGCAGACAAACCGGCCCACAGCTACAATAACAACAGAGGACAGACAGAAGACCCGGGAACCGAACTCTCAGAACCCGGTCCAGCTCAACGTCTAACAGAGAGGGACAGGAGAGGAGGCAGAGAGAGGGAGAGAGGGGGGGGAGAGAGGGGGGGGGGAGGGAGGGGGAGGGTGAGTCTCCGGGCGCATTCACGCTGCGGTATGATGCTCCGGCGTGGGACTCGACCATAGGGTGTGACCATGGAGGGGAATGCGGCCACCCGGCTGCTCACTCCGCGATTATTGGGGAACGGAGACTAGTAGTACTGCGACAAGGGGGTCCGCAGAAGGTGGGTTGGCGAAGGGTCCGGAGGAGGGTCCTGAGAGGGAGAATACTTTAAGATAACGAAGTAACAGGGGGCCAAAGAGAGGAGGTTGGGGAGCATGTGAGATGGAGAGGCCTTATGGTGGAGAGTGGGGCTGAGCTCACCGGACAGTGAGGGCTCTAAGTAAGCTTCACAAGCTCCACCTGGGGAGATGGCCTAGCGCGTTTCATACTGACGTCTTTCTTCGGAGGACGGAAAACGGTTCCTGTCAAGTTGACGCTCAGCGTCGGGGACGAGTGGAGGACGGCGTGAGAACATAAGTCGAGCCCGGAAGGGGGGGACTTGTAGGGAATGGGCAAAGTGCCAAGGTTTGGTATTGTGGGAGCCGATAGAAATTTTGGTGCGGGGAAAACGAAGGCCGCGAGATCTGGAGTGTGGCGGGGGGGGGAGGTTGATCTAATAAAAAGTAACGCCCGCTGAGGCTCAGGCATGCGAGGTTACTGACTTCGGGTGCTATTTACCATGGAATCCTACCCCCGAAGCTGGCAGCCTTTTCTAAACTGATATGTTCGCTAGGTACGAGCTGCAGAAGGTGGGCAGACGGGGGGGTGGAGGCCTAGTGCTGTTGCCGACCAGCAGAGCCCGGAACGGTTCTCATAAAATGCTCTGTACTGGGGCGAGCTGGCCTTATGCCGGCCGCCTTATGACATGGTCCCTGGACTGGTACGAAAATAAAGTTGCCGTCAGGCGATTGGGGAGGTCGGTGTTGAGAAGTGGGGGCTCGGGGTCCAGATTAAGAGAAACTGAGCGCCCCACTGGATCCTAGACGTGAGTCAGGAGCAGCCGGGTGAGAGGCGAATGCACGGCTGTCCCCGTAAGTGTAATTGAAAATTGGGTCATTAGGAAACCCGCCACAGCTGCTATG
>JAMWET010004257.1:0-28964 GCA_024036415.1 Prochilodus magdalenae | reverse complement strand
GCATCCGAGGGTTTACTTTAGGTATTCCCGTCCCGGAGCAGCAGGACAATTCGCATGGCGTAGCTGTTAAAATACCCACAGTTGCTAAAAAACACCGTGCTCGTGAGGTGTTTCCATAATCCCATAATCAGAGGGATTATATTTTTTAGATACTAATAAATCAGATTTCTTTCATTATAAGGATCTTTAGAGTAGACCATAACATTCTTTTCTATCGGTTCCTAGCTACATACAAACCACTCCTAGTTACCTAAAGACCTTTAATAATCTACAGACTAGCCAGAATGATAAACTTCAGTCCACCTTGACAGAAACGTACCTAGTAGTGTGAGTGCCACATCAGTGTTGCATGAACACTTTTGCAGCTACAAAGTTTGGTCAGTTGGTCCAGATGGGTGGATTGCCTTTCCCTGCAAAATTCCGAGGAGAAATTCCATGTAGGATGGATTTTCCACTGCTGGTAGACCTAGTTTTTTTTGTAGATACGAATGTATGACGCACTGCTGCTTTCGTTACAACCTGCAGGTTAGCTACTTCTTCACAACTATCCGGTCTTGGCAAACACAGCCATTTTCCACACATGGAACGAGACATTCCCTACACTGTAGCACCTCCTCCTAATCTATGGATCCCATCACTTAGGGGTTTATAGCCCCATCATCCTCATGCATCCATCCATCTGCAGGAGCCTGAAGGTGGTGACTACCACCTTAAACACGCAAGCCTACTTCCTAACAGCCCCGCCCATCTCATTTGTTCCAATATGGCATCGACCTTTATTGGGACAAACCAGCTGCTCTGGCTACGGACATGATTTCTAACTGCAAGCCATCAAAGGATCATGAGGCACCCAACAGAAAATTCTAGAAGGGTATATTACAGTAGTCCGTGTCGGAATCAAGGCAAATGGGGCAAAACAACACAGAAAAAGCTTGTCTGGGAAACCATGACAGCATGTGTCAAACCAGCATGCGCCCGGGCAAAGAGAGTCAAGTTGAAGCTCGCTGACCAAGGACACGAAAACAGGAACAGGCCAGTAAAAGTAAACTCCAGAGCACGGTGACCTCTAAACTGAACCAGCATATATGGTGACACTAACCGCACATTGCAAAGCTGTGAGCTGACATCCAGAAGACATTCCCACTCCAAGGCCGAGAGGGAAACTAAACCATACCTGCCGTGAGAGGTACAAACCAACTGGACCAGCACACTGTAGAATAACACCAGTGGATAGGTATTATGTCCATAGGTATTATGTCCATAGTCTCAACACCTGTTGCTCACCTTCCGTCGACCTTGTCACAGATGAACTCCATATGGTTAGGAGTCCATCCTAGGAGCCATTATGGTTTGCCCTAATCTCCATGGTTATATAAAGACTTTTCCAAGGCAAGTTTACCCTGGGCCGTTTTAATAAACACGTTCCCGCAAGACGTCTTCATATTCCACTCTATCAGCATCAAAAATTAACTTAATAAAATCAAAAGACGAAGTTGAACACCCGGCCTCTGCAGTCCCCAGATCAATACTGACAAGAGGCTTTGTGAGTACAAAATACCTGTCAATCAACCAAAACCCGGTTTCCCCAAAGCCCCAGTTTAAGTGGTAGAGAGTGAAATGTCTTCAGTGAGATGTGCGATCCACTACTTCAGAAACACCATCTCGATAAGATGCTTTCAGGAAATGGAAATGGAGCCCTGATAGTTTAGTCTAGAGGTTTACATTTATTTCTAGCCTCTAGCTGTGAGGATTCATTTACAGGATACCTTCAGGCGACATGTGGGCAGGCTGGAAGCCTACTCCCAGTCGGTCGCCCTAATTACTGATTGTTTACACCTGTTTCATGGTCATTGAGTGTTTGATTTGTTCAGTTGATGTGAGGCGTTGTGTCCCTGTCTTTCCAGTGTGTCCCAAGCCTTTATTAACTCTCTGGTAGCTTCATTTTTCGTGATTTCTTGATATGTTTGGCCTTCTTGTTTGCCCCCAGTTACCACGGTACGACTGATGTACACGTTTGCCCAAACCTTACACATTACTTTACAGTTGGTGAACAACCCATAGTTTGAAGGAATCCAAAACTTTGAGTACGATGTTTACAAACTGTAAATAGTGACAACCTAAAAAAGTTCAAATCACGTGCTAAAAAATGACTTAGGGCCAACTACATTTGGGCTTTTGTGAGTGTATTCAATACCTTTGGGAACTTTGGATTCAGTGCCACTTGCGGATATTTGGGATTAAATAAACGTGGGACCTTTGCGGATCAAATATATTTTGCGGACCTTTGGGATCAAAAAATCTTTGGGATCTTTGAGATTTCAATACTTTGGTGGAATTTGGATCAGTACCTTTAGGACTTCTGGGATTTAAAGTTACAATGTGGTGACCTTTGGGATCATATATATTGGAGACCCTTTGGGATTCAAAAATATCTTTGGGATCTTTGAGAGTCAATACTTTTGGGAATTTTATTTTGGATCCAGTACTTTGCCCGGACTTCTGGGATTAAATAAATGTGGGACCTTTGGGATCAAATATTTTTGGGACCTTTGAGATCAAATATATTTGGGATCTTTGAGATTCAATACTTTTGGGAACTTTTGGATCAGTACCTTTGGGACTTCTGGGATTAAATAAATGTGGGACCTTTGAGATCAAATATATTTGGGACCTTTGGGATCAAATATATTTGGGATCTTTGAGATGCAATACTTTTGGGAACTTTTGGATCAGTACCTTTGGGACTTACTGGGATTAAATAAAACGTTGGGACACCTTTAGGGATTCAAATATCTTTGGACCCTTAGGCATTCAATACTTTTTGGGACCTTTGAGATTTACATTTAGGACCTTTAGCACCTCAGCATCCATTGGGCCGTTCTGTTTATGCATCCAGACTCCTCATTCAAAATTATGCTGACTCTGGACCTCAAGAACGTTTTCATTCAATAAATCCTCACAGGCATTGTTGCAGTAACTAGTAGGTGACCATGGTTTGAAGCTTGTATGACGAGGCCCTGTTTTGATGGTCATCCCTGGTTCTCGCAACGCTCCATGGCCCTAAGAGCAGATAGGGTAATAAAACGTAGTCATGCTAAACGCTAAACATTTCAGGCGAACAGTGATGAAAAACAAATGGCCTGCTTTAGCTCTAGAGAAGTCCACTTGGAGTACAGCCTGGTGGGCTCTCTTTTAAACTGGGAGGTAGAAACAATGAGAATTTAGTCAAGATTCCGGCTTGTGAGATAGTGGGCCTAGAGCCTGGACAGAGGATAGACAATCTGAATCTTACCCATAACATATTTAACAACCGTTGCTCGGTTCTGGAGTGCCTCGGGTACACATTTTAAACAATGCAAACTCGTGTTTATGTAAAATAATTTCTGACCCATAGAAGTTCTAAGTTATCAAGAACCTTTAACTTACTTGAAAGGAGCTTTATCCCCCAGTTTTCCTAAACAGATTTCCATTTATGTGAACATTCCTCAAAACCTAGTACAAGTTGCGATCTGTCCTTCATATGTCTTATTTACTAATCTTACAATCTCCAAAACAATGGTATCGTTAGAAATCAACTGATATGATGGATTCTTCGGGAAACCATACATGGTCTTCTGAGGCATTTGTGTAAAGAACTATTATCTGGCGTTGGTTCTTACTTTAAGGAGATCGCGCCCCAATCAAAGTCAACACAAACTAACTAAGAGAAAAACCAACGTACCTGAGTTAAAGAGAGAGGACACAATCTGTTTTTTACAACCCACAGCCTTCAGCGAGGATGAAGGACATCCACTCTGTCCACTCGTAGAGTGGGACAAGAGAAAACCAGAGAAAAGAAATGGGTTTTATGAAATGCCAGCTTTCTCGGGATCTGTGACTGGTGTAAATACTCCCAATGCCCCACGGACCATGTGGCCCATTTCTCGTCTTGAGATGAAGCTATTTCTTCCTTCACGCGATCAGGACGATTTTACCCCCATCCGAGCTCCTCTGGGTGGAAGGATGATCCTCCCACCGAGAGGGGCTAGTAGAGTGTCCCTCAGCTTCTCATTCTTAGCTCTTGCCATCAAGTGCATTGTGGGGCACTGTATGGTTGAAGCAGTTTAGAATGAAAGCCATTTGCCCTGTGATCATCTTCCACTCAACAACTAAAAACTTGATGATACTACCATAGAAAGATTCGACAGTGCTCTGGGATACGGAAATCCGTGGATCGACTTCTAAATATGAAAACACAATCCAGATGTGCGATAGAAAGGACGCACCTTCTGGATGTAGCAATCTCTAACTAACTGATGTGAGAATCACATTTAAAACACCAGTGCAGACCCCCATCGAACCCATGTGGACGGCTGGTTTGTAGCAAGATCCATCATTTGACAACTTTTATTGAACTTACTTTGCTCTCAATTTCCTCTGATACCAAAAAACTCTTTTCCAAAACAGTATTTCGGATTCATTACCCAAGGCTATCCAGTGCTCCGTGAAACTTTCCTTTGTGCATTGCAGTTTGCACAGTGCGTTTCCACTTATGGTTGTGTTGGAGCCAATTGGAAGCATCCAGCAATTGTAGACCCTAGAAATGAATTAATGAATCACCTATGTCAATGTTCAAGCAATCAGTACACGGGTGTATATTTAAATACAAAGCACATCCTGCGTCCAATCTTGGGCCACGTACGACACAATTTTAATCACGGCACCCCAAGTCAGCTACAGGTGAAGCGGCGGGATCTAAAACCGTCTTTCGGTTGACTATGACTTTCATTGGCCAGGTAAATTCAATTCCTACTGGACAGTTTACAACGAGAGCCCATGGACCCTCACACCTAAGACAGCCAAGACCTTGGATCAATCGCTTTGCCTCGCACTTTAGGGACTTTTTGCCAAGCAGCATTTGCGGCGGATAGGCTTGTTGATACACTTTCAGATGTACCCATCTTTAGGACCTATTAGGGATGGTACCACTGCTTAAATTTTTAAATCCACAATTTTGGGCCGGCACACCTTTAGGCGACACAAATAAAATGGAACAAAACAAAGAACGATGCAGTGATACAACTCGACTACCACCTATTCGGGATAACTCAAACTCTGAGAGAGACGATAATCCAAATACACTCAAATCTTGAAGAAATTTTGGACTCCATACAGTAACTTTCGACAAGAAACCCCTTATGGACTACCCCAAGCGAAAAACAACAAATCTTGTGGGACCCTAGTCTCTTGAAGATCCAAATATATTTGGTGGCCCGATCTTGAGTAATATCCAATGACCGTTCGAGTATGTTTGAGGGAACTATGTGGATACACAGTACCTTCCGGGATCGTCTGCAGCTAGATGATTTAAAAAGCAATATAAATGATAAGGGAACATGTTTCCTCGAATTCAATCATCAAGTCTCTGGGACCTTTAGGATCAAATATCTTTGGAACCTGTGGGCACACTCCACATACTTTTTGGGAGGCCGGTTGAGAGTTATTAATCAACCCGCTTTACACTGCATATTGGGATCCCTTTACGACACGTCAGGTCATCATTGGGGGATCACCAAGATGCATTGAGGGGATGTTGCAGTTAAACGTGGACGGAATCCAGAACAACGTAAGGGACTGAATCAACCTGAAAAAAAGAGTCGCAAATCCATTTGCGATGTTCCTCATCGGGAATGTGTCGTGCTTTCAATGTCAAATTCCTCACCAAAAACGCAACATTGTTGAGGAGAAGGAGACCAACATCGAGACCACTAGTACAGGGGCACTGCACCCAGGGTTCACGATACAAGAACACCAAACGACCTCTCGTAACATAACATGAGGACACCGTTTTGAAATGGTCATACTGGTTCAGGGAATAGAAAAACAAAGAGCTTGGTTTAAGCTCTAGAGAAGTCCCTCCTCAGCAGTCTCAGTGGTGGGCCTCTCTTTTAACTGTTGGAAGGTAGAAACAATTGGATTTAGTAAGATTCAGCACAGTTCAGACTACTGGTAGGCTAGTAGGCCTATAGAGCTAGAGCAGTTTCAGTCCGAGAGAGAAAAAGTCGATAAGAGTATATCCACTTTGGGATGAATAGGAGGGTGAGAAGAGTAAAGGTGAGAAGAGTAATGATTTGGCATAGATAACAAAACAATGCGAAAACTCATTATGGCCGTAACATTCGACAAAATGACGAGTTGTAACGTGTACACTGTGTACAGTGCTTAATGCAAAAAAGCCCCCAACGAAGAGAACCAGCCTTGTGGAACTGAGCACTTTTTATATCACATCCTGATCTAATAGCGGCATGAATGATGACAGCGGCCTCATCTGGCCTTTTCCCGAGACTCTAAAGAGTCCTGCTTGAAAATGTCTCTTCTTATTCACAGTGATTGGACGGCAGGGGGAAGGTATTGAACCACACTTTCTTTTAGCCATGTACGCTCCATCATTACGTCTTATTACCTAGCCTTACGAGCTAGCATGAACTGTGTCTACTTAAAGAAAGACCTAATGGATTATGGATATATTGTTATAACTTTTTAGACCAATAGCGGAAACGATCTCTCAAATTAATGCCCAAAGGCTCTTTCGATTATGCAGCCACTGCATGCCTTGTACTTGCCCTCCAGTGCAGGGCTTCATGAACAATAGCCTTCATAAGCAGCTTATAAGATCACAGTTGCCGTTTTCATTGGCTACTAGGCCTAAATGATCTGTTTTTCTTTATGTAGCTCAGCACCAGAGGGACTGGATGATCTCTGATTCACCCTTGTACACCAGTAGAGGCACATTTATCTCAACAGCGTACTGATCATTATGCCCCCAGCATCCCCACACTGACGCATCACCATGTTCAGAGACTGTAATGACTGGAGACAGCAAAGGATTAGGCCAAAAACTCAAAAGTACCCACCACATATTTAATCGTCAGTCAACACAGGCTGTAGGTAAGTGTTTGGGCTCCTCGGGTGATGGTTCTAGATAGATTAGGTGGAACATTACAGGATAAAGGCTAAAAAGGGCAAATGAAGAAACAAGGGGGAAGACCCTGGTAGACCACCGAGGCTTCATCAAACAAACAGGACTTTTACAGATATGAAAACATCCACAACAAAGAAGATGGGACTCCTAACAACCATGCAAGACCTAGTATACCACCAAAACAGTCACCACCAGACTCCACTCTGGAATATGAAAACATCCACTGGTGTTTCTGTCCTCCTTCCATTGTGGGATAACACCTCAACGCTATCTCTGAAGAAATTATATCCAAGACTATACAATTGCCTTTGGACTCTATGGCACTCCTTACAACCACCTGGAAGACCTTGGTAGACCACCAAAACTGTCCCCATGAGACACACAGCACATAAAACTTTCAGCTTTCATAGAGAGGAGAACATCAAGCACAACTCTGAACTGAGCTCCAGAGGACCAGTACAGTGATCAACTCTACTATTGGAGGAACATTACAGTGATCAACTCTGCTGTAAGAAGATCATTACAGTGATCAACTCTGCTGTAAGAAGATCATTACAGTGATCAACTCTACTGTATAAGGACCATTACAGTGATCAGCTCTGCTGTAAGAGGAACATTACAGTGATCAACTCTGTTGTAAGAGGACCATTATAGTGATCAACTCTACTGTAACAAATGTATGAACAGGTTTGTTTTTATTTGGAGGCCTTAATTTATGCTAGTCATGCTAACCATGCTAGGCTGCAGGTAATAAACATAATTCTGCAAATGGAACATTTTGATTTATTTTGCTTAGAGTTAAGTAGCTATGTTTGGCTGCACTTCATATTAGCATGTAGCATGCACTGCTTTTTGCCTTCATGCCTCAAAGTTTAATGCAATCCCAATAAAAAGGCCCTAAAAGTCTTTTAACATACAGAGTTTAAACCACTATGATGCACTTAGTTTCTTCACTTCACTATTTAAAGTCACAAAAATGGTCCTTTCTTCCCTAGTTTCATTCCCAAGGGGTCTCAATTTGCACAGCACAAACTAATTCAGCCAGCCTACTGTTTGTGTACAGATATGGAATTAATCTGAGCTGATCCAAGAGGCGTTGAGCACAAATGAATTCCAGCTTTTCAGGCAAAGATGGGGAAGTATCTGTCTTATTTATCCTACTGAAGTCCACTTGGTCTTATATACCATATAACAACAATGTGGAGTCAGTTGATTTACAGTGTTTGATAATGGAGGAGAACCGCTATTTCACTGTGAGCTAGCTAGTAGAACATGCTATTGAAACCGAAGAGGAATTATGAAGCATAGACAGAAGGGATCCTTGTTCCAGGCTTGGCTCATAAACCATTTCATATTCTGTTTATTATGGTTTAACTTCGGTATTGATAGGCCAGATATATGAATTAGCCTAGATTAGCCTGCACATTTATTCTGCTATTCTGTACTAACCGTGGGAATTGATGTGTTATTGTGGCTTCCCAAAGGTCTAGTTAATTGCCACTATATTGTATTGTAGGATGAGTATCCAGTACTTAACACTTTAATATAGAAGACCTACAGGTAGCTTTCTGGTTTATACAGGTAGATATTTTGGTAACACTTCCACAACAACGGTACATCTATTAATGATAGCTAAAACAGCAATAAGCCATGTAGTGAAGGAACTGATCAGGAACAAATGATAGAAATGAGGACTTACATTTTTCAGGTAGTTTATTAAGTAGTTTATTAAGTGATGTCTTAATTAATCTTTAGTTAGTGATAGTAATGATAACCGTGTGCCTCAATTGAAACAATAAGAAGTGGGCACTAATGAGCAATTTACTATGATGGCTAAGAAATACAAAACAAATGAAATTTCAGAAAACAAATTTAGAATTATCCTGTAAAAGTAAATTTAGAAATGAATAAAATAATTGATACACCTGCAGATTCAGCTACTTCCTTCACACTATGGTCTTTGGCCACGCCCACATGCTCAGTCACTAGTTTTAGCCAACCAGTAACATCTGCTTTGAAGCGTTTTCCACACATGGAACGAGACATTCCCTGCACTGTACCACCTCTTCGCAATCTATGAATCCCACCACTCACACGCAGAATGGTGTGGTTAAGACTGAATTCAGATTGTATAGGGGGCATGTCACACTGTCTCAGGGCAGACCCTCGCAGAAATTCAATGTTGGTCCAACCCACACTCGTCTTTTGCCCATCCCCTTTTCTCCTATAGAGACCCATTCATTTTTACTTCCATAGTTCAAAACTGCATGTCCTCACTCAGGGCAGATCCCAAAACTCTACTCCACAGCCATATTGACCTGCACTATCAAATGAGAAATTGAAAAAAATGTAAACCAGTACTTCCCAGATTCCTCCCTTGTCTGCAAGCTCAACTTCGCTGAGTCCGCAACCTTGTTGTCTAATTTATTCCCTTACGCTACACTAACTTGTGCTTTTCTCACTCCGGGTCCTCATACGTATGCATGTACACAGGCGCTATGCGCTACGGTATTAATCCAATAACCTTGGTGTGCTTTCCACCCACTCCCCAAGCTGCACCACGGGCACAGGGCTTCACACGTCCTCCTCCGCACAGCCTTGGCTGATCAGCAGAGGCAAAGTTTCACTATTTCACCCCCACCATACTTTCATACATATAGATACGCTGGGTTTGATATGGTGTAAATACTTAGGGCTTCTTCACAGCTTCGATTCCGGAGTGGCGGTGTGTTATTACACCAGCAAGGGTTCATTACCAGACAAAGCAAGACTCAGGGACCAGACTTTGATGCACCACCTTCTGGCAGGTTATGATGCCATTTGTATATAAGATGAAACACTTGTGGCTAAAAGGGTGGGGCTAAAACCGGGCATTAGACTATTTCTCCATAGGCCATTGCCCCTATATAGGCTGCAACTTAACAAGGCTTCACCATCAACAGGACGGCTGCACCCAGAAGGAGGTGGTGGAGTGCGGTGGTGTTGGGAAAGAGGCTAAAGGTGACCAGGATCAATAACTGTTGATAAATTTAGACTGATATGATCAATATTTATTGAGCTACACATACAGAAGTCTGTCTCTCAGTATGGCGTTGGGCCGCCATGTTTGCTAACCCAACATGCCAGACGTCTCGGTATGGAGCTGTAGAGGTTCCTAATGGAGGCCTGTGATAATCCATCCCATGCAGCTTGAATATCCTAACACAGTTCCTGCAGATGGTGCGGTAGGGGTGGAGGTGGAGTGTCACCATACCTTATGGACCTTATGTGATGTGTGATGGAAGGGCCAGCATGGCAAGAGCCACAGAGGATGTAAAGTAGAATGACCCAGCAGCAGAGCCAGGCTGGAGGACTGCGAAAGAAGGTTCCTTGTCCTCTATGCCAGTGGTGGTGAGGAACAATGCTTCTATCAACTCAATGGTGAAACAGCGGGCAATAACAGGTCTGGCCAAGGACCGAAACAACTGGACAGCACGTCAGTGACCACAGGGGTTGTAGACGAGTAAGACTCAACAGCAGTGCCAGGCTGAAGGTGAGGAATGCCAAATCTGCCCAAGGACCACAAGGACAGGGTAGCAGGGCAAGGACTGTAGGGAATGAAGAGCAGTGCCAGGCTGAAGGACCATTCTTCCTCATCATCAGAATTGTTGAGGAACAGTCCTACCATTAACCCAATGCTGAAACAATGGAGAATACCCAGTCTGGCCAGGTAGAGCAAGGTAGGGGCAACAGGGCAAGGACGTAGAGCGGTGAGACAGGCTGTAGGATGGAAAATTATGTTGGGGTTGGAATGTTCTTGGGGTTGCTAGAACAGAAAAGTTAAGCCACTGGAACCAATTCCACCATTACAGCACTGGAGAGGAGTACGTTTTTTGCATTGACCATAGACACAATCAAACCATGTCATGACAGGCTGTCCTCAGTCTCATGTTAACCACCACTGGAAACTGTCTTGACAACAGGTTTATGCCATGGTTATGTCATGTGTTATGAACCAGGGCTCAGTTAAGGAGGTTCCCAGAGAAAGAAGAACCTTTCCATAGTTTGTGGTTGAACAGTTTGGAATTTTCTCAAATCTGACAAGCCGGTTTACCACATGAGCCAATTACCAAACCCATCACAAGCTGAGCCATCCGTGCGCCAAGAAGGTCCCTTAGGACCGGAACCGTGAACTACTGCGTACGTCTCAGAGGAACGTCAACTTACACCACTTTTCATGAGTTGAATCAGGTTAGTCAGGATGGAGGGAAACATGAAACTGGTAGAGCACTGGGAAAGCTCTGGTAATAGCTCCTGTAGCCTTTGCTAAGTCTTTTGCTATCTTGAAGATATGCTAACATCACTCGCTACGCATCGTCCCCTCAGGAGCACGTCTGTAAAAGCACTTCCTTTGTTCAACATAATGCATACAACGTAATCTCGGCGCTCTAACATGAAGATGAAATGAAGCAGCCGGCGCTTATGCTAATACCCTCGTTCTGGTCTGTTATAGGAAGCAGCTCCATTAATAATTGAACTGGTGTCATGATTAAGCTGGAGAACATTTGAAACGTACCTCAAAGGTTCAAACACCACTGCTTTTACCTCTGATCTTAAAACCGAGCTCCAGATCAGCGCCTTTTATGGCCAAGAAATGGGACAGAGTATGAAGAACAGAGAAAGGCTGGCAGCATCTCTTAGCACCCGTTTCGGGAAAAGTCCCAAACGATTGCATAAGTGCGGCACTGGTGCCAACAGACTGGCCGCTGATCAGCATGATTAGCAAGTCAATGTCTTAACATTGGTTTTTGCTTATCTCTCTTTCTGAAAAGTCACATTGGTTCGTTACAGTATGTGTGGGAAAGTGTGGGGTTGCAGTGGTGTTGGGAAGGAAGATAAAGTTGATCCGGATCATTACCTGATGATGAATTTCGACTGATATGATCAATATTTATTGAGCTACACACACAGAAGTCTGTCTCTCAGTATGGCGTTGAGCCGCCATGTTTGCTAACCCAACACGCCAGACGTCTCGGTATGGAGCTGTAGAGGTTCCTAATGGTGTCCTGTGATAATCCATCCCATGCAGCTTGAACATCCTCACACAGTTCCTGCAGATGGTGCGGTAGGGGTGGAGCTGGAGTGACACCAGGCCTTCTGGACATGGCAGGTGCTTCCACACACCAATTCGTTGGTCATCTCCGCCAAGAAATCCCAAAATCTTGAATGTTCCATGCTCCAAACTTTGTAGGGACAGTTTGGGGACGGCCCCTTCCTGTTCCAACATGACTGTGCACCAGTACACAAAGCAAGCTCCATAAAGATATGGATGAGCTTGGTTGGTATGGCTCAGCAGGTTAACACCACTACCCACCAGACAGCTATTGCCCCATGTGGGAGACGGCGGTTCCAGTCCCAGTCTAGATAGCAAATGCTGAGCTAAGCCAATGAGAGTCCTTGGGCAAGACTCCTAACACTCAACTTTGCTACCTGTAATACGAATCAGTCGCTCTGGATAAGAGCAATTGATTGTCAGTTTGGTGTAGAAGAACTTGACTGGTCTGCACAGAGTCCTGACCTCAACCCGATAGAACAGTGCGAGCCAGGCCAAGTTCATATGTACACAAAGGCAGACGAGCGAATACTTTCGGCAATACAGTGTATAAGGGCCTTAAAAGATGAATCAGAGAACGAATGTGACAACTGAAGAGTGGTCTCTGACTTTTGCACAGTATTGTATCAACTCGTCAACAGTTTTTGCTAAAACCTTGATAAGAGAAGAGGGACCTCTCCACCTCGAAACGAGTCTCCAATCTTCAGATGAACCACAGTTTACACGGGTTTAATGGAAGGAATGTATTTGTGGATACACCCAGCCCGGTTCTAGGGTCCTGTCTTGGGCGTTCTCCCGTTCTCTACAGTGGTTAAAGAGTCTAACAATGCTGTTGGTGCTTTAGTTCCAGCCCGATGGCGGGGTTTAACGGAGGGCACAGAGATTTGTCTCCATTAGAGGTCAAATACCTGTGAAAGTGCAGTCGACAGCTTCTAATGGAATCCTGAGTCCTTGACTTTTTCTCCACATCGATGGAATCGCCTGGCGATCTTTGTTGCTCATGGAAGTACAGTTTCCACATTCCCATATTTCCATGGGATAGCTCAATGGTTGGATAGATATACTTGCGTATGAGAGTGTGGTAGAGCGTGTGGGAACCAGGAGCGACGTATCAGCTCTGACTTTAGTAGTTCATCTGATGAATGTTGGGCCTACCCAAACTCTGCTGCTACTCCATCAAAGGGTAAGAACGTGATGTATGCGAGGACGGGCCTTATCACTGTACCGGACTGACCCAACGACTGTGGACATTCAGCGAGCAGTGGTGTCCTCCATGAGTCATCCTGTTAGAGCCAGCACCATCGTCAGACGGCTGCACCAGGCAGGACTATATGCACGGAGGCCGTTACCACGACTGTCCTTAACACCACGTCACCGTCACCAAAGACTGCAGTGGTGTCGTGCAATGATGGCAGCGGGTCATCTTCAGTGACGAGTCCCGCCTTGGTCTTGGTGGAGACGCCCAACGAATCCATGTGTGGAGGCACCGTGGTCAGCACCAAGATGGACGGTCTGTTGTCACACGTCCAGAAGGCCTGGTGTCACCCCACCTCCACCCCTACCGCACCATCTGCAGGAACTGTGTGAGGATGTTCAAGCTGCATGGGATGGATTATCACAAGACACAATTAGGAACCTCTACAGCTCCATACCGAGACGTCTGGTGTTGGGTTAGCCAACATGGCGGCCCGACGCCATACTGAGAGACAGACTTCTGTATGTGTAGCTCAATAAATATTGATCATATCAGTCTAAACTTATCATCAGTTATTGATCCTGGTCACCTTTACCTTCCTTCCCAACACCACCGCACTCCCACACCTCTTCTTTACTTGAACGGCGGTCTTTAAAGCTCTACTGTGTGTTGAAATGCTCTATAAAAGCTTATTAACCAGACTCCCTTCATGCAGCGGTTTGTTTTCAGTGGGTGGCAGTATGAGAACATGGCGTCGTTCTAGACCTGGCACACCGGCTTGACCTTCGCTGTCGCTGACATCAAAAAGACATCTGCTTTTCCTGCCAGTTTCACTAGATTGGGTTCACGAGTCCTCGGCTCTCCAAGGCTTTTACTGTTTGTTTGTTCAATTTAATATCACTTTCCCAGGCCATCTACCAAATTACTATACATGTGATTTCCCCCCTGTACGCCACTGGGTATTGAGGTAGGAGCTGTGGGGTCCTGTAGAGCGCCAAGTCATTTTTGATGAGTGAAAATAAATATATAAATAAATAAATAAATAAAAAATCTGCATGCCTGTATGTCACGGCCAATGTGGCCTTGTCTTATGTGCTGAGGACAGCAGTGCTGAGCCAGCACTTTTTTTCTGGAAAGCAATGAACATTAGCCTAGCCCGGGAACATTAGCCTTTCCCAGAGTCTCTGCTGATACGTTTAGCCGGGAGACTGTCAGAACCCATTTCTGGTTTGATTTCACTTTTGTTGCTTTGGGAATTTCGCGGCGCTAACCTCCATTCCGCCAGCTTGACCCACAGCTGTCTCAATATCGGGCATCTATACCGCCTGTCTTGTCTCGTTTGAATGTCTAGTGGACTGTAAATGCACACTCCTCTTTTTTTACCTTCCTCTGCTACTCTATTAGACACCCCCTACTGTTTAGCTCCACCGTGGCTGTGGTGTAGAGCTCGGCTGTAGGCCCTCTGCTGATGTACAGGCCACTGGTCAGTTTCTGGATTCTTTAAGTGGGGCGGGTGGACCAGTCTCAATCAAGTGTCAGTGCTGGGCTGAGAATTGTTTGCGCAGCCCAGATATGTGGTCGACAGTGGCCCTGCGGTCAGGAGCTGACCGGTGATCAATGGGGTGGACGGAGCTGATGAATTATGCATGCCAAACTAGCTACAATGTGGTTTTTGTACACCAGTTCTGCATTAAGACATGCATCAGTGTCTCTGTAACTGTCCCTGGTAGCTCTTTTCATTCCTGGCTCAGTTCAGGCTTCGTGGAACCTAGGTTCTATTCAGGGAACCAGTCTGTGTTTGTACCAGTTTTACTGGAACCAAGGAACATCAAAGGAAACAGCGTCAACATCAGCAGTAGTACCAAGATGGCGGAGCGTATAGATTACCTGTGGGTAGGTGTTTCTAATAAAGTGGCCAGTGAGTAGAAGGACACGGTGGGTGTTTCCAATAAAGTAGCCAGTGAGTGGAAGGACACGGTGGGTGTTTCCAATAAAGTGGCCAGTGAGTGGACGCGCAAGGTGGGTGTTTCCAATAAAGTGGCCAGTGCGTGGAAGCACAAAGTGGGTGTTTCCAATAAAGTGGCCAGTGAGTGGAAGTCCAAGGTGGGTGCTTCTAATCAAGTGGCCAGTTAGTAGAAGTACAAGGCTGGTGTTTGTAATACAGTGGCCAGTGAGTGGAAGTAGAAGGTGGGTGTTTCCAATAAAGTGGCCAGTAAGTGGAAGTACAAGGTGGGTGTTTCCCATAATGTGACCAGTAAGTGGAAGCACAAGGTGGGTGTTTCTAATAAAGTGACCAGTGAGTGGAAGTACAAGGTGGGTGTTTCCAGTATAGTGGCCAGTTAGTAGAAGTACAAGGTGGGTGTTTCCAGTATAGTGGCCAGTTAGTGGAAATACAGGGTTGGTGTTTCCAGTATAGTGGCCAGTTAGTGGAAATACAGCATTGGTGTTTCTAATAAAGTGGCCAGTGGGTAGAAGTACAAGGTAGGTGTTTCTAATACAGTGGCCAGTTATTGGAAATACAGGGTGGGTGTTTCTAATAAAGTGGCCAGTGAGTGGAAGTATTGGGTAGGTGTTTCTAATAAAGTGGCCAGTAAGTGGAAGTATAGGGTAGGTGTTTCTAATAAAGTGGCCAGTGTGTGGACACGTAAGGTGGGTGTTTCTAATAAAGTGGCCAGTGAGTGGAAGTCCAAGGCGGGTGTTTCTAATAAAGTGGCCAGTAAACTTCTTGTCTCACATCCTCTGAGCTAATGTCCAGTGTAAAGACCCTAATAAGACACCGAATGGGAAGCTTCTAGATCAGTTGTGAGGCTTGCTCTCGAATCTTCGCCCTGTCGCTTTCAGTCATGACTAATTCATCCCAGAAGGTGATCAAGGCTTTTCCATCTTCGTCTCTACTGAGCCTAGATCCGCAGTCCAGCGCTCATCCTCCGAGCCATGTGCGTTTGGACCTTGTAAGTCCTGCCTCGCTCCTTCCAGAGGCGTTCTGGCTTTCCTCCAGAGCAGCTTGGAAAGCAAAGATCCCTGCACTGATCATACTAATGAAGCGGTTTGTCCTGTTCAGGCCTCCTCCTGACTCCCTCCTTCAAACGGGGCCTTTGATGCACTGAAAGACCTCCTTTGATTAATATGCTGTTTTTTTATGGCTGGTTTACATTCCCTGATCTCAGTAGATTTTTATTTTAAGAGCTCAGATTCAAAATGCACTAGTTCTTGCGCAGTGTTGATCATGGCGCCATAACATCTTTGCGAGGATGTTAAATGTTTAATCAAGCCTGGAATTGTTACATAACCGCTTCTTCAAAAATTCATTACTATAAAAAGCCATTGGGATGATATGACCCTGATTGCCTAATAGTGGGCAAGTGCTAGGGATTGGCCAGATAGATCCTAACTGGAACCCTAACTGGGTAGAAGTCAAATAGTAGTGGGTTTAATGGTCAATATATGTGATTTGGTTGTGGACCCCCTCAGGCAGTAGATGCTGGACTGTTGCTGTACCCATGAATGAGCGTCGACTATGTAGGCTAATTTTAAGGGTTAAGTAAGGGAAAGTATTTCTTTATTTATTAAAGTAAAAAAAAAATCAACGTATTTGCCCATAGACCTGAATATAACCACTGACAATTAGCTTTACTCTTCTGACTGTTAAACTGTGGCAGCTAAACATGCTAATCAGAGCTCCACTGCAAAAATATGTATATCATGGTAAGTACAATGATATATTGTCTAGTTGATATAATGTATATTTGTATTTTGAGATTGTTTAGCTTATTTCTAGACATTCTTTCTTGATTTCAAGGAATTAATTAGATACATTTTCAAATTTGCTAAAAACAACTTAAATTATCGGCAAATATAGGGAGAGAAATTGGCTTCACTTGAAACAAAAAATACACTTAAAAATGTTGAATTATCTAATTATAAACTTCTGTTAACAACAGCATTTAAGATATATCAACATGATATGAGATAATTTCATGCATTTTACACCACACACACACACACAAATATATATATATATATATATATATATATATATATATATATATATATATATATATATATACTGTATATATATCATCGCTGTCCAAAGAAAAACAAGTATCTCCAAAATGGGAACTTTACAGGAGAGGCCAAAAACTTCATTGAATTTGAATGGAAGTCAATGGAACCAGACATCTTTCCAAACACTTTTGGGCTGTTTCGATCCATTTATCATGATATTCTCACACAGTGTAAACGGCAGCAGCTGTGGTCAAATGATGCATAAAAGTAAAAAAAAGTTTAAAAAGAAAAGTAAAAAAAAAAAAAAAAAAAAAAAATATATATATATATATATATATATATATATGAAACCAGCTCTACTACAATAAATAAATAAATGAAAATAAAAAGATTACTATATCAAGTGAATGGATACATCTTAAAATTCTCATTTTTACATAGTTCATTTTAGGTCATTTTAAAATGGTTGAATTCATTTCTGGATTTATTCTACATGTTTTAAAAGCAATTTTAGTGAGCCAAATGTTCTAAATTATATTAACCAATAACTGTTATAAGGCAGTCCCAAGGAATTCGGAGACGGTCCAGTATATTTTCAAAATTTATTTGATGGAACACGTGTTTAACAGAGCATGTTTTGAAAGAAAAGGACAAGGACATAAAATGAAATAGATGGTAGGTCCCTGCTGACCTTAAACGATATTTCCTCCTATGTGTGCACCTAGCTGCACTTTAGCCCAGACTGTCCACCATTTTCCCTCATGCCCCATAAGCTCCTCCCACCACATGGAGCATACCCACACTCGGGGTTACCTGAAAGAGTGTGGGACAGAGAGCTCATATGGTAGTCATATACATTACAAGACTCTTGACAAAGACTTGATATAAAGACTCTAGACAAAGACTCTAGACAAATGACATTGACTAAACATTACCCAAGTGTAGGAGTCTAGTGATGTGTCTGGTGCCTTGACAACATCACAAACTTAATTTTAATTAAATAAAATTTTATATCATAGAAAATAAATTGCTTAAACCGAAATAAAAGCCAAGTTATCTGCCAATATAGTAAAAAATGTCTTACTAAAATCACTTTTAATCAAGTAAATACTATCTGAAAAAAAGCTAAATAATTTAAAAATATACTAAAACAATCTCAAAGTAAGAATTCTAAGATTACACACTAGCCAAGAGATCATTTTACTACACTTCACAAATAAATGTAATGTCTCCAGCAGGACTAGCTGGTAGAAAGCAGAACAGCAAAGCATCCCCAGACCATTATACTACCACCACCATGTTTCACTGTTCCACTGTTGGTATGGTGTTCTTACTGGGGTTCCTGTTAGCTTTAAGTCTTCTAAAATGTTCCACTTTCAGCCCATCAGTCCCCTGAACACGATTTCAAAGGGTTTGGGGGTCATTTGGGATGAGCCATGTTTGTTAATTCATAGATTAACCTATAGAACACCTAGGCATGTTCTAATTATATATTCATTATTTCTTATTATTATACTTTGTAAGATGCAGTGCAGGGTAAAAGTGTTTGTGAGCTTAGACGTGATTGAAATTAATTATTTTATTAACCTTAGCTAAAGTTTCATTTTGCATAGTTTTGCTTTGTCCAGTATTTCTAAGGGGTCACATAAAAAAAAAATGTATATATATATATATATATATATATATATATATATATATATATATATATATATATATATATTATATATCTTATATATACTTTTTTTATTATTTTTTACAAATAGTTTATATTGAAACAAGCATGCATTTTACGTTGCACGTGCAGATTTTAATATTTCAGTCTATACCATAACAAGTTTTCATATGTGGAATAAGAGACATGTGGAATGAACTATATTTCCAATAATAATTTCTAATATTTCTAATATTTTGGCATTGATTTCATTATCTGTGGAGACAAACAAGACAGCAAACAAAAGAGAAGTGAAATCTCAAAGCCAGAATGTAATTAAGATGTAAATGTAATTCATTACTATGTAGTTACATTTTAGTTACTTTTTAATTACATTGTAATTACATGATTACAATTGAATGGCGTGCCAAAGCTAATGTAATGATGTCCTATCTCCTGCCTGTCTCCTCCTGTATCACTGCCAACTCGGATGAAGATGGGGAGCCATTTCTTTCCCACAGTGCTCCAGTGCCAGGCTGTATTTGATGTAATTAAGGGACTAATGGCTCTTTGGTGAGGAGGATCAATGGCCCCGCTAGCCGCCTCATTTCTTATGCACACTGACCATCAAAGCAGATTGATAACACACTCAGTGGTCCAAGAAGGGTGCCTTCCCACACCGTGTGCAGGTGAACATGCTAATCACAGCCGAGTCCATTAGCGCTTTGTGCTAAGACCCAGCAGGTAACTCCCAGTTTGTTTACTTTCATTTTTTTGGGGGGTTATGATTAAACAGCTTCCTGCTTAATTTAGCTTCTGGTTATTAGCAGCCGTGGCACTTATCTACCAACGTTGTATTAGCATGTGCTGCAAAAGTTGTAGGCTGGTAAAGTAGGCAATTATCAAGTTTAATTAGCCGAGTTCTGCGTAGCCTAAGGTTGAGTTAAATCAGATTCCCCATTCACGGAGCGCCGCCGGCTGTCATTTCGGAGCCGCGGGTGGGGCAAGCAGGACAGTCGTAAATAAAAGAAAGCAAACAAAAGTATAATTGTCTGACAGGCACGTTTAGCGCATCAGTGAAGCGACAACTCCAGTTCCAGCCCCCTGTAATCCTCTGTAATTACCACCCGAAGCCTAAGAGTAAGCAATTACGCCGTAAATGATTACCTGTTCATTAGAGAAAAAATAATACAGACATCCAGCAAACACTAAATGATTTATTGATGCCGCCCACGCCGTTTCACGATTTAATGAAAATAAATACATAAGCAACCGGGCGGAAAACGCAGGACCCACTTCAGAAGGAAAATAGGCTTTCCCCATAATCTCAAGACCCAGTTTCCTGGATAGGGGTGCTATACAAGTAGCTGCACCCAGAAGGAATCAACCCCTGGGAGTGAAACTTGGTGGGGAGGTTTGACCTGGTGAGACGTGCCAATGGTTCAAGTTTCACATTCGGCTGCACATAAGCCAAGGAACGGGAATCGCTTCTACCTGACTGAGCAACAGCCACCATTACAGACATTCACATTCGGTGTCCCATCCCAGCAGCACATTGGGAGCAGACCGTCCTTAAGGACGGAACTTATCGCTGTACCTGACGTGAGCCAACAGCCACCATTACAGACATCCAGCAAGCAGTGTAACTTTTTAATGTGTCCATCCAGTTGCATTCGCACCACTATTGGGATGCAGACCGTCCTTAACACCACGTCACCGTCAACAAAGACTGCAGTGGTCCCGTACCAGACTGTAACTTTTTAATGTAGCGATGACGCAACCTGTGAAATTCTTTCGCCAGACACTAGGGGGCGCCATAATCTCCAGAGCGTTATGTCCTTAACACCACGTCACCGTCACCAAAGACTGCAGTGGTGTCGTAC
The DNA here is from genome assembly GCA_024036415.1 of Prochilodus magdalenae. Taxonomy (NCBI): domain Eukaryota; kingdom Metazoa; phylum Chordata; class Actinopteri; order Characiformes; family Prochilodontidae; genus Prochilodus; species Prochilodus magdalenae. The sequence continues at coordinate 8,177 of JAMWET010004257.1, read as the reverse complement.
CAGACTGTAACTTTTTAATGTAGCGATGACGCAACCTGTGAAATTCATTCGCCAGACACTAGGGGGCGCCATAATCTCCAGAGCGTTATGTCCTTAACACCACGTCACCGTCACCAAAGACTGCAGTGGTGTCGTACCAGACTGTAACTTTTTAATGTAGCAATGACGCAACCTGTGAAATTCATTCGCCAGACACTAGAGGGCACCATAATCTCCAAAGCGTTATGTCCTTAACACCACGTCACCGTCACCAAAGACTGCAGTGGTGTCGTACCAGACTGTAACTTTTTAATGTAGCGATGACGCAACCTGTGAAATTCATTCGCCAGACACTAGGGGGCGCCATAATCTCCAGAGCGTTATGTCCTTAACACCACGTCACCATCACCAAAGACTGCAGTGGTGTCGTACCAGACTGTAACTTTTTAATGTAGCGATGATGCAACCTTTGAAATTCATTCGCCAGACACTAGGGGGCGCCATAATCTCCAGAGCGTTATGTCCTTAACACCACATCACCGCCACCAAAGACTGGTGTCGTACCAGACTGTAACTTTTTAATGTAGCGATGACGCAACCTGTGAAATTCATTCGCCAGACATTAGGGGGTGCCATAATCTCCAGAGCGTTATGTCCTTAACACCACGTCACCGTCACCAAAGACTGCAGTGGTGTCGTACCAGACTGTAACTTTTTAATGTAGCAATGACGCAACCTTTGAAATTCATTCGGCAGACACTAGGGGGCACCATAATCTCCAAAGCGTTATGTCCTTAACACCACGTCACCGTCACCAAAGACTGCCGTGGTGTCGTACCAGACTGTAACTTTTTAATGTAGCGATGACGCAACCTGTGAAATTCATTCGCCAGACACTAGGGGGCGCCATAATCTCCAGAGCGTTATGTCCTTAACACCACGTCAGCGTCACCAAAGACTGCAGTGGTCCCGTACCAGACTGTAACTTTTTAATGTATCGATGACGCAACCTGTGAAATTCATTCGCCAGACACTAGGGGGCGCCATAATCTCCAGAGCGTTATGTCCTTAACACCACGTCACCGTCACCAAAGACTGCCGTGGTGTCGTACCAGACTGTAACTTTTTAATGTAGCGATGACGCAACCTGTGAAATTCTTTCACCAGACACTAGGGGGCGCCATAATCTCCAGAGCGTTATGGTAAGACATGCACAGTCCCTCATCCTCAACCTAAGGAACCCTGGTTTTTGAACTCATAGAACGTAGAACAATTGGTTTTCATGGAACCAGATTTGATTGAAGCCGAGGAACGCCGGACTTTACAACATTGATGCGATTCACGACCACATGCACATAGACAGCTACGACGACTGTCCTTAACACCACGTCACCGTCAACAAAGACTGCAGTGGTGTCGTACCAGACTGTAACGAGTCCCGGTTTAGTCTTGGTGGAGACGACCAACGAATCCGTGTGTGGAGGCACCGTGGTCAGCACCAAGATGTGTCTGTTGCCACACACCACAGGCCTTTTGCCCATCATCTTACAAAGCAACCCAACATTGTAATCCCTCTACACCAAGATGACAGTTCTGGTGTTCACAGGGCTCCACATGTTACTAACTGGCATGATGGACATCCAGAGCATTCACACATCTGGACTGACCACACCAAATCTGGTGAAGGTAATTGAATGTGAATCTGGTCCGACTGACCAGTTCCTGGATGTGAGATTCTCTGAATGTTGATGTGGCCTACATCCATGCCGAATCCAGTCTCAGCTGTTACTGGTGGTGGTGGACGTCTATGGGCTATGATTAACACCCCAGTTTCCATAATTCATCAACAAACAAAGAAAATAGGAGTCCAGAGACTCTGGTGGACCACAGAACTGTCCATCGTCAGGTAAACAGCGCTTTCATCTCTGAGAGAGAGGAGAACATCAAGCTCCAGTCCTGCTTTAGATCTGAAAACATCCGCAGGTGTTTCTGTCCATCCTTCCACTGTGAGAAGTGTGGGGAAAATAATCTCCCTGGAGGAAACTTAAAACAGAAGACTCCTGGATATAAAGGCATGCTGCAGTAAAGGTGGAGGTGGGATGAGGGTTATATATATTGTTGCTTTTGGGACAAAACCTATATTCTATTTTTGTTTTTTCATAATGTGAATTAAACAACACAAATTGTCAAAATTTACATTAAACTTAATGTCTAATTATTTCTATAATGTTTTAGATAGTTCCTGGCATTTGATGCTAGCTAATGCTAACAGGTGAGGCAGTACGGTCAACAGAGATGTAAGGTCTTGCCATTTAGTGCTAGCTAACTCTAACAGGTAACATAGTACATCAACAGTGATGTAATGTTCTAAAAAAAGATAGTTCTTGGCATTTAGAGTGCAATCTAACACTAACAGGTCAGGCAATACATCAAGAAAGATGTAAAGTTCTTGCCATTTAGTGCTAGCTAAGTACATCCACAGATATGTAATGTTCTAGATAGTTCTTGGCATTTGGTGCTAGCTAACTCTAACAGGTGAGGCAGTACATCAACAGATATGTAAAGTTAATGGCATTTAGTGCTAGCTAATGCTAACAGCTGAGGCAGTACATCAAGAGAGATGTAATGTTCTAGATTGTTTTGGGCATTTAGTGCTAGCTAACAGTAACAGGTGAGGCAGTACATCAACAGTGATGTAACGTTATTGGCATTTAGTCCTAGCTAATGCTAACAGCTGAGGCAGTACATCAACAAAGATGTAATGTTCTAGATAGTTCTTGGCATTTAGTGCTAGCTAACTCTAACAGGTAACATAGTACAATCGAAGCGATGTAATGTTCTGGATAGTTCTTGGCATTTAGTGCAATCTAACACTAACAGGTGAGGCAATACATCAAGAAAGATGTAAAGTTCTTGGCATTTAGTGCTAGCTAACTCTAACAGGTAACGCAGTACATCAACAGAGATGTAATGTTCTGGATAGTTCTCGGCATTTATTGCTAGCTAACGCTAACAACTGAGGCAGTACACCCACAGATATGTAATGTTCTACATAGTTCTTGGCATTTAGTGCTAGCTAATGCTAACAGGTAACCTAGTCCATTAACAGAGATGTAAAGTTCTAGATAGTTCTTGGCATTTAGTACTAGCTAACTCTAACAGATGAGGCAGTACATCAACAGAGATTTAAAGTTATTGGCATTTAGTTTTAGGTAATGCTAACAGCTGAAGCAGTACATCAACAGAGATGTAATGTTCTGGATAGTTCTCAGCATTTGGTGCTAGCTAACTCTAACAGGTAACGCAGTACATCAACAGAGATGTAATGTTCTGGATAGTTCTTGGCATTTGGTGCTAGCTAACACTAACAGGTGAGGCAGTACATCAACAGATATGTAATGTTATTGGCATTTAGTACTAGCTAATGCTAACAGCTGAGGCAGTACATCAAGAGAGAAGTATAATGTTCTAGATCGTTTCTTGGCATTTAGTGATAGCTAACGCGTAACAGGTGAGGCAGTACATCATCAGAGAATGTGATGTCTGGAACGTTATTGGCATTTAGTCCTAGCTAACGCTAACAGCTGAGGCAGTACACCAACAAGACATGTAATTTTCTAGATAGTTTCTTGCCATTTTAGTGATAGATAACTGCTAACAGGTAACGCTGGGACATCAACAGAGATGTAATGTTCTAGATAGTTCTTGGCATTTAGTGCTAGCTAACTCTAACAGGTGAGGCAGTACATCAACAGAGATTTAAAGTTATTGGCATTTATTTTTAGGTAATGCTAACAGCTGAAGCAGTACATCAAGAGAGATGTAATGTTCTAGATACTTCTTGGCATTTAGTGCTAGCTAATGCTAACAAGTAACAGTACATCAACAGAGATGCAGTGTTCTAGATAGTTCCTGGCATTTAGTGCTAGCTAAGGCTAACTAGGTAAGGTAGTATGTCTTAAGAGATGTAAAGTTATTGGCATTTAGTGCTAGCTAATTATCAACAAGAGATGTTTAGATAGTTCTTGGCATTTTTTAGCGCAACTTAAATGATAAACAAGTGTGCATTAATTAAGATGTAATGTTCTAGATTGTGGCCACTTAGCACCAGCTAATGCTAACAGCTGTGTGTAAAAAATTATTCACAGAAGTGCTAGATAGTTCATGGGATGTACGCACTAGCCTTGCTAACAGCAGCTCTTCTCTTTTTGGCTTCTAATGCTAAAACAATGAGGTCATATATCAATAAAGATGATTGAGATAGTTATTGTTATCAAATGCTAACAGCTGAAGTGATATAATCAAAGGAGGTGTAATGTTCTAGGATAGTTTCTCCAATGAGTACTGAGACCACTGTAAAAAGCTGAGGCAAGATGTCCAGGTTCCTGTATTCCCTGGTATAGCTAATTAGCCAAACTGCTGCAGGCTCTTGTATAAAAGAGCGTTTAGCATTCTGCCCTGATCACGATCCGGCTCTAAAGGAACCGACTTGTCAGTCTCTTGTAAACAAGGTTGTGATATGCTATCACCATGCTAAAGCTGTACTCCCTCTAGGCTGCCTCTACATTATTAAAGTCGGAGGTCCAGCTACCTCCGTTACTGCTCAACAAAGCACGGGCCTACGCAGGCCTGGTAACTCTGTTACTATGCTGACCACACATATAGCTCCCTCTGCTTTACTACTACGGCACTACTGAGGCTCATAGAACCTTCACTGCTCCTCCTCACATGAATATCAAGCATATTCAGATTGCAGAGCCACTCAGAGACACATGCGCTCCCCTTCTGGGACGTCAGGGCCAAGGATTAGAAAGCCAAGACAATGTTTAATTAAAAAAAGTTTCCTCAGGGAATACCAACAGGTGGCTTCGACTAGGTACCGCTATTAAGCAACACCGAATCCAGCTAATTCATCCTGCTCCGGTTCCCCAAACCCCCCCAGAAAAACCACGCCCATTCCTGACAATGCTGCTGTACAGAGACGGAATTAAATGCTTTGTCTGCACCGCCTTCCCAGCGCTCTCGTCGAACAATGCCTATTCTGTTTATTGCCTGGATTCTGAATAAGATTTCCCAGGACGGAAAATTCTTCATTTAGCCACCAAACAAAAAGCAATCGTTGCTGTAGACCAGGAGCGCAGCTCGTCTCAGTGCAGTCATGACTGTGTTCTTTTATAAAGTCCATAAAAACACTGAGTTTAATCGGAGTAGACAGGAGGAACTCATTCCTCCAGAGCTTCTGGTCATAGATCTGGGTATGGAGATTCTACCAATCTACACTCCCAGTCTAAGAGAACCCAGTCTAATACAACCCAGTCTAAGAGAACCCGCAGTCTAAGACAAGCCTTCTAAGAAGAACCAGTCTAAAGACATTAGTCTAAGAGAACCCAGTGTAATGCAACCAGTCTACCACCCAGTCTAAGACAAGCTGTCTAATAGAACCCAGTCTAAGAGAACCCAGTCTAAGACAATCCATTCTAAGAGAACCCAGTCTAAGACAACTTAATCTAAGACAAGCCAGTGTAATGCAACCCAGTCTAAGACCACCCAGTCTAAGACAAGCCTGTCTAATAGAACCCAGTCTAAGAGAACCCAGTCTAAGACAATCCATTCTAAGAGAACCCAGTCTAAGACAACTTAGTCTAAGACAAGCCAGTGTAATGCAACCCAGTCTAAGACCACCCAGTCTAAGACAAGCCAGTCTAAGAGAACCCAGTCTGAGACAACTCAGTCTAAGACAAGCCTGTCTAAGAGAACCCAGTCTGAGACAACTCAGTCTAAGACAAGCCAGTCTAAGACAAGCCATTCTAAGGCAACTCAGTCTAAGACAACTCATGCTAAGACAAGCCACTCTAAGAGAACCCAGTCTGGGACAACTCAGTCTAAGATAAGTCAGTCCAAGAAAACCCAGTCTAAGAAAACTCAAACAAGCTAGTCTAAGACAACTCAATCTAAGACAAGCCTGTCTAAGAGAACCCAGTCTAAGAGAACACAGTCTGAGACAACTCAGTCTAAGATAAGCCAGTCCAAAACAACTTAATCTAAGACAAGCCAGTCCAAGAGAACCCAGTCTAAAACAAGCCAGTCTAAGAGAACTCAGTCTAAGACAACCCAGTCTAAGAAAACCCAGTCCAAGAGAACCCAGTCCAAGAGAACCCAGTCTAAAACAAGCCAGTCTAAGACCACCCTGTCTAGAAGAACCCAGTCTAGGAGAACCCAGTCTAAAGCAACCCAGGGTTTTGTGAGCTGCCTCTTTAACATAATACCACCCCTGATACTGGTGCTCCACCAATTATTATAAACTATTATCTAGAACAGCTGTGGCAGATTGAGGTTCGAGCTGCAGCCAGAAGGGTAGATCTACAGGAAAAGGGTTCAGGACCACTTACCTTCGGCTTCCATAAAGAACCTTTCAGTGGATGTAAACGAGACGTATAAGGATGAAGAACCTTTTTAACTGTGTAAAGTTCTACCCACTTTGACAGTTCCTTCTCGCTCCCTGTGATCCCGGGACTCGAGGAATGAAAGTGCGTCCCTGAAAAAGGTTTATTGTTCCTTTGTTTTCAGCCTATGAAGCTCAGCATTTGAACGTCAAAAGCAATCAATCCAGGAAAGCATGAAATGTTCCGAAGCCGTTTTTTCCCCCCTCCATTACTTGAGTGGCGAAGAAAGATGTGAATGTAAATTAACAGAAATGAATGATGCCTCTCCTTTACGAGAGAGCAAGGACAGCTGAAAATGCAGCGTGATGCATTACAAATATGAAGCACTTGTTTTTTTTTAAATCAGCTGTTTTTTTGAGGTTCATTCAAACAGCTTTCGTGTGGAGAGGTAGACGGTAGTCGAAGCTCCTCTCGTTTCCTGCGACAATATGTTTATGTCTAAACAGATGCATCTATAAGACACTAACAAGGTTTACTTCAAACCACGTTAGCTCGGAGACTGACGTAGTAAGCCTACCCAGATCCTAGGCGGCTTGGTGTAGGTATTCCAAAATAAGCAAGCCATTGTACAGTAAGGTGGTAGTACCTTCAGGCTCCTGCAGATGGCGCTGTAGGAGGATGATGGGGCTATGAATAACCTGTGGGGGTGTGAGTGACGGATCCATAGATTGGGAAGAGGTGCTACAGTGCAGGGAATGTCTGGCTCCATAGGTGGAAAACGCTCCAGAGCAGATGTTAATGATTGGCTAAAAGGAGTGACTGAGCATGTGGGCGTGGCCAAAGACCATGGTGTGAAGGAAGTAGCTGAATCTGCAGGTGTATGGAAGCAGCGTACGGTCATACGGGTCTACCAGCAGTGGGAAAAATCCCAGTCTATAGGGAATTCTCCTCGGAAACAGTCCCACAGGGAAGTTATCCACCAAATCTGGCCCAATTGCTCAATGGCCTACGCCCAGAAAACGATGGTAAGATGAAGACCACATGCTCGCAAAGTTTGCATTACAAGGGCGTACCGAAATCTTTATTGAGCAATATTGTAGCTAATAACTCAACCTCATAACTGAACTGATGGTGGGCTATGACTACAGCACCAATACCAAAACATGGTGTTTCCCTGACTACAGAGTTTACACTTGCGAAGATTCCTGTAACGGTATCAGCGGTTATTGAGGTTAAGAGAAGACGTGAGCCTCAAAGCAAGTGCTGAAAGTATATTTCCCAAAAGAATAGCACTACTTCAAATCTGCAGGCCAAAGCTCAGACGCTCCCTCGCCGTGGTAGCAAGCGCTAGCAGCGCTAGCAGCCTGTGGTATGGTTTCCCCAACTCTTCTTTGGGCTAGAGTACAGTTCATACCTGTAGTTTCTTTTCTTGCTTGCACAGACGGATGGAGTCAGGAGACTGAAGGCTGGAGATGTTGGAGTGAGAAGGCGATCGCAGTTCACTCACATCTCTCGTCCTAAGACAGGCGAGTCCAGTTACTCAGGCCCAACTCAGTCCGAAGACAGAACCTTGACTGGTTTGACCAGATGGGTCAGCCTATCGCCAAATTGCTTTTGACCTATAACCTGTAGAGCCCTGATGGCAAAAATTCGCCCAGGGGTCTGACCCCATTCGTAAAATGCATTACAATACAGTATTTTTCTAGGAATCCTGTTGTTTGCCACAAAGGGTGTGAACTTTAGACACACTTTATATACATACATACTTTAAACAGAAACACTGCTATCCAACATACCATAAGAGTTCTGCACCGG
>JAMWET010004256.1:0-22124 GCA_024036415.1 Prochilodus magdalenae | reverse complement strand
GTGCAGCAGGACATACAAAGCTACAAAACCCTGGAGCAGCCATCCATTTGGTTGAGTTGTTGCTGCAGAGGAGGGCCTCGCCAGTTAGTCTGTAATACCACCACAAGCACCGATAACAGCTGTGACTGGATTTGGCATGGACTGGACAGGTTTCTGGATGTAGGCAGCATCAGTGTTCAGATACTCTTGCATCATAGCATTGCGCAGTTGGGACAGATTGGGTGGATGCCTTCCCTGCCACAATTCCGAGGAGAATTCCCTGTAGACTGGGATTTTGTCCACACTCTTTAAGCATTTGATAGATGTACAGTCAGAGATGATAGCACATCTGCACAGTTTAAATTGGTCCTCCACTAGTCCTTCATCAGTGGCCACAGGACGCTGGCCACAGACGCTGTCCACAGAGCGTTGCCCACAGGTCGCTGCCCAAAGGACGCTGTCCACAGAGCGCTGCCCACAGGACACTGTCCACAGAGCGCTGCCCACAGGTCACTGCCCACAGGACGCTGTCCACAGAGCGCTGCCCACAGAGCGCTGACCACAACACGCTGTCTACAGAGCGCTGCCCACAGGACGCTGTCCACAGAGCACTGTCCACAGAGCTCTGCCCACAGAGCACTGCCCACAGAGCGCTGCCCACAGAGTTCTGCTCTGCTGGATAGTCTTGGTTGGTGGACGATTCCCAGTCCAGCAGTGACACTGAGGTGTCCAGCAGCACTGCTGTGTCTGATCCGAGGAGAATTCTCTGTAGACTGGGATTTTATGACTCTATACTTCCTAACACCTGCAGATTCAGCTACTTCCTTCACACTATGGTCTTTGACCACGCCCACATGCAGCCCCTCCTTTTAGCCAATCATTAACATCTGCTCTGGCGCCGTCTTCCACACATGGAACGAGACATTCCCTGCACTCTAGCATCTCTTCCCAATCTATGGATCCCATCACTCACACCCCTCTATATCTATATCACCATCACCCATCATGCAGCGCGCCATCGCAGGAGCCTGAAGTTACTACTACCTTAAACAGCATGGGGAATTAATACGATTCTAAGGGTTGACAGGACTAATTGAAATATGGTTATAATGGTATAGATATCCTGTAGGGGACCATTGTAAATGTCATGCAGTGTCATGAACACTACAGTAAAAAAGTGTACAGATTACACTCTGGCGCGGAGATCCCCAGTCAGTCACTCAAGAAGGGGCTGATCGGAGACAAACCCATGTGTATGACTAATGTAGAACAGACTGGAGGATCTTAATAGTAACTGCGGCGTGGCGGTAGGCTTCTCCTCGGCTTGCGGTTGCGCCCTTTTCTGTTCAAAGAGGCTCCAGTCGATACTTCCTTCTCAATAAACAGGGCTGATGCACAACCGGCAAACCTCGATTACCGGAGCATATGCTCGTAAAATACACTGGAACCACACAAAGCTGCAGGTCTAATTATGCGGAATCAAATTTCTCCCGGCAATCTTTGCCAATTACCGAAACGTGGTACATGCAGCATCGTCACATGTCAGGACAACAAATACATAGTTGGTTACTGGGCGTGCTTACGTCCCGAGCCGCTAGCTTAGGGACTTCAGAAGAGGACGGGCCTATGCGTTTTGGACTTCAGCAGTCTTTATCAGCAAGTTTTCATGATCCCACCATACTTCTCCTTTCTCTAATTACAGTCTCCCTCTCCCAGCCTCTCAGCCTCTCCCCTCTCTCTCTCTCTTTCTCTGGAGGCTGATTGTATTCAAACCCTAAGTGAAGAGTCTTCTCCATTTGTTTTCTTCTTTACTGGAAAGATAGAAATTACTGCTCCCCGTCCTATGGTAGAAACCACAACTGATGCCTGCGGTTGTTTTGAACCGAAACGCTCTCGGAAATGATTCACGCACCGCACCTGAAAGTGGATTAAGCCTGTAAATGTGACCTGGAGGACAATATTACAAAAAAGGTCTTTCTGATAGAGACGCGCCTGCTGTGGGGTATTATTCGCCTGTCGTAAATACGCAGGGGTGGGCATCACAGGTCACCGGGCTGGAAGAGCTATAGGACAGACTGGGCTTTATATGATCTAATTCCTACTTAATGTGAAGCTTGAGTTTGGAAGTGGATGAAAAATGATTCAGTATGTGTTTGGCTTAGAACGCAGTACTGTATTGTAAAAGTACGAACATAAAATTTATATGACCATGTTATTACAAGGGAAAATAGTATTTGATGCACCTGCCGACTTTGCAGTTTCCCACCACGTAGAAATCATGGAGGGGTCATGGAAATTTTCATTTCTTAGGTGCACTGTTCCACACTGTGAGATACATAATCTAAAAAAAAAACTGGGAAATCCACTATGTATGATTTTTTAATAATTTATTTGTTGGTACTGCTGCAAATAAGTATTGAAACTACCTGCCAATCAGCCAAAAATCTGGCCCTCAAAGAACTGTAGTCCGCCTCTAAAAAAACTCCACTCCACTCCCCTCTATTATTCTAAAATTAGAAGCACCTGTTGAGGTCGTTAGCCTGCACCTGTCCACCCCACACAAATCAGTAAGACTCCAACTACTAACAGGGCGAGACCAAAGAGATGTACAAGACACCAGAGACAAAACTGTTGACCTCCACAACGGCTGGAAAGGGCTACGGGCAACTGCCATAGCCAGCTGGTGAAAAAAAAAAACAAATGTTGGAGCAGCAATTATTAGAAAACGGGAGGACTAAACATGACTGTCAATCTCCCTCGGACTGGGGCTCCACGCAAGACTTCACCGCGTGGCGTAATTAATATCCTAAGAAGCGTGAGGAATCAGCCCAGAAACTACACGGGAGAGTGGTCAATGACCTGAAAAGAGAGCGGCAACCACTGTTTCCAAGGTTACTGTGGGCAAGACTTCATAGTTTAAAGTCTTGCACGGCACGGAAGGTTCCCCTGCTTAAAATCAGCACAAGGTCAGGCCGTCTTAAGTTTGCCATGGACCAATGGGATGATCCAGAGGAGTCATGGGAGGAGGGGGGACATTTTGACCAGGGCCATGGTTGCGAGATTTTGGGGAACAACATCCTCCCTCAGTTAGAGCATTGAAGATGGGGTCATGGCTGGGTCTTCCAAAATGAAATGACCCCCAAAGCACACAGCCAGGATTACCTATGAGTTTTTAGTTTCTGAGCCAATGACGAACATCGCCCATGCTCCCACCAAGCAGTTTGGACCACAGGTTGGAGGATGTTCTTATTGCCACACAGCCCTTGAACACATGCAGAAAACAGAACTTTAGGTCACGATTAAGGCCTTTTTCAGTCATTTGTAAACGCTATATTTATAATACTGAAAAAATCAAATACCTCTTTGTCAGTTGAAAGGACCCCTTCACCCAAATTCAGGCCACTGTGCAAAAGAAAAAAAAAAGGGTGTTTGCAACTCATTTAACCTCTATATGTAACCAAAATACTATTAATTTTATCCTATATCAAATCGTTCGCTGCATAGCTTAGAAACTTAGCTGTAGCTAGTCGCTATATCTATAGCTAGACAATGGGAAATCAAATGTTGTTTTTTTGAGTGCTGTGCAACTCAGAAAAAGGAAAAAGTGCCGAGTGTTTTATCCACCACTGTGTTCAATCATTTCTGCGATTTCACACCACTCTCTAAGCTTTTTCCTATTGAAATTTTCCACGAACGCTTCCCATGCTTTTCTGTTGGTAGATTGCAGCTGTTCCACAACCAACCCCCCCCCCGACCCACCCACAACCAACCGAAACACCCCCCAAAGCTCAGACTCTCCTTTGTCATGTTTTTTCATTTGCCTCAACTATTTTCAAATGGCTGACAGCTCTGGATGCACGCAGGCCCAGTTTAGCATCTAGACTCTTTATTACTGAGCTGTTGTAATATGTGCAGGATGTGGTTCATTGTCTAACTGAACTAAACAAGGCCTTCCCTGAAGAAGACGTCATCTGGATGGCAGCCTAGGCTTCTGTACATATCGGTCAGCAATGATGGTGCCTTCATAGAAATCACTCATGCCATGTACACTAACGGTCCCACATCACAGATGCTGGTTTTTGAACTGTCCCCTGATAACAAGCCAAGTGGTCTCCACACTCCAGTACTGCCATCCAGTAGTGGGTTTTAGCCTTGTCCCTCTCATGCAGAGATTGTCTGGACTCTCTGAATCCTGTTATGATATGATGTAGTGTGGATGATGACAATCTCCAAGTTCTTTGCTATTGTATGTTGAGAAACATTTTTCTTGAATCTTCTTGAAATATTTGCTGGCACAGTCTCTCACAGGGTGGTGACCCCTCCCCCCTTTAATTCTAAAAGACTCTGCCTCTCTAGTAGGCTCTTTTATACCTAACTGTGTTACTAATCTCCTTGACAATTTACCTAATCTGGTGTGAGATGGTTCACCAGCTGTTTTTTTTAGTGTTGCTTTATCAGTCCGTCCCATTTCAGCAAATGTCCACTAGCATCTCAATGGAATTTTCTCTGTTGTGATGTTAGCATTAAGCTAACAGTACGACGCCTTCACTTTCCCACATTGGTTTTAATACTACTTAAAGCAGCTCAACCAAAAACACAGACATTTATATGTCTAAGACTTTCAAGAAACACGATCGCTACTGTTTGCAGTTTTACATTCAGTAAATATTTCAATTCAAATTTTAACACAGAATTTTAATCGATAGTCTATTTAGCCTGTTAGCGATTTTTAAATTTTTCTGTGGCTCAATACACTCATCAAAAAGAACAGCTGCACCCAGAAGGAGGTGCGGGATTGCGGTGCCGTTGGGGAGTAAGATAGAGGTTACCAGGAACAATAACTGATGATAAATTTAGACTGATATGATCAATATTTATTGAGCTACACACACAGAAGTCTGTCTCTCAGTATGGCATCAGGCCGCTATGTTTGCTAATGCAACATGCCAGACGTCCCGGTATGGAGTTGTAGAGGTTTCTAATGGTGTCCTGTGATAATCCATCCCATGCAGCTTGAATATCCTCACACAGTTCCTGCAGATGGTGCGGTAGGGGTGGAGGTGAAGTGATACCAGGTCTTCTGGATGTGTGATGTGTGATAACAAACTGTTCATCTGGGTGCTGACCACGGTACCTCCACACACGGATTCGTTGGTCGTCTCCACCAAGATACTGGCGGGACTCATCACTGAAGATGCTCATTGTCTTTGGTGATGCTGGCATGGTGTTAGGGACAGTTGTTGTAACGGTCTGCGTGCATATGGTATAGCATATAGTGGTTGGTGTAACTCAGTGGGTAACACCACTACCCAGGGTGCCAGCTCTAACAGTTATGGGAGACGGGTTCGAATCCCGGATGTGGGTGACTATGCTATGCTATACTAATAAGAGTCCTTGGGCAAGACTCCTGAAACTTGAATCATTCGAATTTGGGAAACCTTGTTTAGCCTGCTATCTTTTAGCCTATTCAAGATAATAAGATGCCGGACCTTCCTCACTTACTTGAATCTATGAGTACACTCTGTGGTCCATTTGAGCAGCAACAAGTTCATTAACAGTACAATGTATTTTGAATGAACTGGTCATTCAGGCAGTCATGTTGTCGGTAGGTGTGATCATATATAGAGCATTTTACAATAGCTTCAAACACAGCCAGGCCAATTAGATTTTAGAACCAGAACTATCCATTTTATAATGAAGCTACAAGCCACCGGAGGCAGAGCATCACTCACCATAGTTAATGGGTGTAAGGTCACTGTAATGCAAACCCTCAAGTGGCTTATTGCTTTCATGGTGGCCACCACATACTGTATGGTAAAATATTGGAATGGTCCATTAATGACGCCATTCATTATTCATGCCACTTATGACTTTTATGTTAATATTAATTAATTATTCATCACCATAAGCATTTCTTTCCCAACTATAGTAATAGTTCATTAACATTATGCCAAGCAACATAATGGCCAAATATTGTTATTCCATGATCAGTGCAATGGTTTTTAATAAACGTCACATTAAACATGATTTCAGTTTCCATCCAACTTCCACATCTTGTGAGGAAGCTTTGCCACCTTACCATCTCCCACTTTCTTTGTGCCTCAGTCCTATCTCTGGGGTCCCAATCTCTGCGGTCTCAAACCTCTAGCCTACTGGCCATATCCAGCCCCTCATATGGCCTTTAAATCCAGCAAAGTGTCCTTCTATTTTTCTGTGGCTGAATACACTCATCAAAAAGAACAACTGCACCCAGAAGGAGGTGTGGGAGTGCGGTGCTGTTGGGGAGTAAGATAAAGGTGACGAGGATCAATAACTGATGATAAATTTAGACTGATATGATCAATATTTATTGAGCTACACATACAGAAGTCTGTTAACCCAACAACCAGACGTCTCAGCATGGAGCTGTAGAGGTATCTAATGGTGTCCTGTGATAATCAATCCTATGCAGTTTGAATATTCTCACACCGTTCCTGCAGATGGTGCGGTACGGGTGGAGGTGAAGTAATACCAAGTGATACCCAGGGTGCCAGCTCTACACATGTGGTCGATGATAACAGGGGTTCGAATCCCGGTACCACACAGTGGGGTGACTATGCTGTGCTACACCAATGAGAGTCCTTGGGCAAGACTCCTAACACTACACTGTTACCACCTGTATCGAGTTAACTTGTAAGTTGCGTTGTAGGAGCGTCAGCTAAATGCCAAAATGTAAATGTAGCCCTGCGTCATGCAGCCATCTGCCAATATTCCTGGCAGTAACAGGATGACTCATGGAGAACATCACTGCTGGCTGAGGCCCATCACAAGGCTTATGACTCACATACGTAGCCGAGTGTGAAACTTGAACCATTCGCATGTTGTACGATGTGTAATCTGCCCACCAAGTTTCATTCCTGTCGGTTGATTCCCCCTGGGTGCAGCTATTTCTGCAGCGATGAGTGTATTTACATCTGGGTAGATTTGCTTTATTCACCTGACGCTATGGCAACAAACGCCCTGTAAAAATATCAGTTTCTACTAATGATTATGTTGTTTAAAAACAGAAATAGAGTGCCTCACGTAAGAAGAAACCATTAAGACTAGACTAAACATGACGCAGTTGCAAACAATGAGTGTCTATGACTGTAATTTAGCTACAAGGCTCTATTTCAGGACTCAAATCTGCCTTTAATGATTCATTTCATGACACAGTGAGAAACGTACAGCCACATTCAGAATTAAGACATGAGTGGAATTGACTAACCCCTGGCTCTACTGACAGCAAGCGAGGGAGAGCTAGGGAGGATGAGCAACAGCCATGAGAAGTATGAGGAACAGCACCAGAGGCCAGAGCGGCTACTTTGGGCTTCGGGCTCCTGTTTGTAGCTTGGTAAAGAACTGAACGTCAGGAGGAGTACATTGGCCTCGCTGTGGAACAAGAGGCGGAGCGTGGCTACTACCTTCTTGCCTCCTGTTGGTGATGTGATCCTACCACCCCAAATTACGGCTTGCGTTATCCTCCATGCCATCCTGCCGTAATTGATGTCCGAGGGTCAGCCTGCCTGCCTAGGTCAGGTGGATGGCTATTACATATTAAGATGCTTATTTCCCCCCATATTTAGAAAAACTATATGTGGTTAAATTTATACTCTGGCCCAGTCAGTGCCCTCCAGGTTTTTTGAGATGAGATCCCGTCCTTCTGCTGGACCTCCTCTATCCTCTGTTCTCAGAATTGTACAGCCATACATCCTCGTATCATAGCTATGGCCGTGTCTGAAACGTCATAACTGTCAAGTTACAGTTCACAAACTCATATTTGAAACCACTGATAAAGGCTGACATGAACCCCATAAATGGTTTGCAGATATTGACTAAGCAACAAACAAAA
The DNA here is from genome assembly GCA_024036415.1 of Prochilodus magdalenae. NCBI lineage: Eukaryota > Metazoa > Chordata > Actinopteri > Characiformes > Prochilodontidae > Prochilodus > Prochilodus magdalenae. The sequence continues at coordinate 14,275 of JAMWET010004256.1, read as the reverse complement.
CACCCAACGTTCTGATCATAAGAGCATCAAGAGCATTCCTTTCTGTGTATCTGGGTGTGGCCTGAGAGTTTCTGTCCTGGAGGTATAGGCAGTAATGTAAACGGTGCAGTACAGTAAGAGTAACTGGTCCCTGTAGATAGTCTCTGTAGGTAATGTTCAGCCTCAGAAGAAATGCTTTGGGATGTCAACAAGGGCTTGATGTATAGCCAGGGTGATGAGAACGGTAAAGCATGACATCAACCCACTCCGATTGGTTAAGGACCAGGAGCCCTGGGTTTATCTACTGGCCTCGGAGTGGAGACAGCAGGGAGTGTTATTTGAATTCTCTGAAACGGCATTTTTGAATTATTAAATTGTTTAATATTCCCAAGAAAGAAAAGACATCACTTCAAAGGCGGCATTCTCCCTGCTAGCACCACAATATGCCTGACCATCCTCCCTCCTTGCATAACCAGCAAGCTGGTTGGCTCTTTTTCTTGAAGGGCGGGACTTTCACCATGACCAGCTGCCATGTTGAACATTATTACCTTTCCCCTTCACATTTCAGCAGGTGACCAGTTGTAACGGTTGATTACGTGCACTTGACTATTGCGCATGCTTGCTGAGCTGTAGCTCTCTGCGCGGGATGAAGGAGCTAGCTGTAGCCTAGCCTCCCGTCTGATGCATCTGCTTCTAAGTTACTCCGGACAGTAATGGTGAGATTTGTGGTTGCTTGGCCAATAAATCACCATCTATCTACCCCGCATGGAGTGGTGTGTCCTCCTGGGCGTGTGTCTTTAGTGAGTCCCGGGACCAGTTCCTTTTCCCGGGTCTGGCTCCTGCACCCCACCTTTTCACCCTTACACAGTGTTACACAGAGACAGGATGTGGGGACGGGATGCAAATGCAAGTTTTAAGGACAACACAAACAAGAAGCTAAACCAAACAACTCTGGACTAAACAAAACTAAAGAAGCAGAAAACGAAGAAACACTAAACCAGCTTACAAACTAACTAACGTGGGGACAAACAACCGGGAGGGGGACAACAGACCAGAAGGAATGCAAAACCTATGGACAAGGAGACACAACGACAGGCATGGAAACAAGACACCAGCAGGGGAACAAACGCCAAGCAAGAATATAAGAGACAACATGGAGTATAAACAACAAGGGCTAACGAGAGACACCTGGGAAGGGGCGGAGCCAGAAACAGGTGAGGAGCCTGACAAGAGGGCAGAGACAGGAGGAGCAAAAGACCAAAACAAACAGAAGCACATGGAACAGAGTGACAAACAGTACATGGACATGACAAGACAAACAGAAAGCCAGACAAGCATGAACAGGTCAGGGGCAGGGCATGTGACGCTGCTGTTGATGAATCATCCAGCCGATCTCCATCGATAGCATCTCTGATTACAGTCTCAACTCGATATCCATAATCTCCAAAAGCCAATATCGCAATAGTGATAAGACGAATGAATATATCATCGTGATTCATCTGTGGCGGGGATGCATGTGCGGTAGAGGACCTTTCATTAAATTAGGAACAGCAGCCGGTAACCCGTGTGTGGGGGCGTGACTACCCCTTAGACCAAAGTCCAGTCCAATACAAGCTCAGGACATCTGCATCGCCTAATAACCGAGCTCAAGTAAGCGATGGGAAGGGGAAATATAGCACCGCTACTATTTCACACCCTCGGACTTCCTCCCCTACGATTCAGCCGGGGGCGGCCTGTGCGCCCAAGCTCTGAGATATACGGCTCCTTGGCAGGGTGTGGATAGATGGAGCCCAGCCTTCGTTTAGAAGAGTAGAAGAAAGCCTGAATTCTCTTTCTGTTCTCGCCCTCCCTGCTCTGAAGCCGCACTTATCGTGCCGTATGCTGAGCAGCAGAGCCGGCGCCGTACCGTCACAGTAGTCCCTATGTGAGCTAGGCGCCTTAGTAGGAGAAGTTTTTTTTTTCATTAGGCCCAGTTTCAAATAAAATCCTTGTAGCGCTGGTGCTTGGATGTTGTTACGTCCGGCTGCTTCAGTCAGCCGTTTTTCCCCCTCGTCTTCATCTTCCCAACGCCCGGAGCTCTGAAGAGGGTAATTACGCTGGAGCAGAGGTTGTGGGTTTTGGATGGGAGGTTACCCCTGGCAGCTAAAACGAAATGGAACAAGGCGGTTTAGCCTTCGGCACACTCTGGGTGACCTCGGAAACACAGCACCTATGATTTGTTCCTCTGGTCTGATAGCTTAGCAGCTCTTTGCTGACGTGAACTACATACATATATATATCAAAAAGTATCCAAACTGCCCTATTAATGAGTGGAACTCAAGCTTACTCTAATGTCACCATGTTGCGGACACAGGTGTGCACACAGGCCTGTTTGAATTCTCGTTACAGCTGTCAAAAAAAACAAAGGATTTAAGCCAGGATACTCGTTGATTAATCACACATAGTTTGTGAGTTAGTCATGATTCATCACATCTGTCTTGTTTGCTTCATATAGCTTCATCATCAAAAGAGATAACTGCATATTAGGACCATAAGGACCTGTTCCCTTTGCTCCAGGACTCGGTCTTTCTTTATTCTCAGCTAGCACCATCTAAAAAAACACTTTTACTGATCTAGCCTCAAGTGGCTTTCTAAAGAGCCTTACCAATCACAACATCAGGTTTTTAAGTGATCTCTGATCTGGGGACAAGGTAGACGGTTCTCCAATGTCCTTCCAGGCTTTAATAATGAGACAAGTTCCAAACCCAGTGCCCAGTTATTCCAGCCTCTCTATCTTATCTTACTTTGCTCGACGGCAGGACCATAATTGGACCCTTCTGAAAACACCGTGACATTTTTTCCCATTGCCCCGTGTGTCCACCGTCCTTCACTGTGCCCTGTGTTGTTACTCTCGTTATTGTATATTGTTGCTGTAGTCTATGTTACTTCTATCTCTCTGTTGCCTCGGAGGTATTGTGTTGCTAGCTTGCTAGCTTTAAGCCTGTCTGCTCTCATAATACACACGTTTTGTACTCTCAAGAGGTGATTAACGAGTCACTATGGCCTCGAGTTCACTTTCAGTCCAACATCGAAGAAGATGTGAAGATAGTAGCAGTTAGGCTACTGACCTGACCAATGTTGCCTTGCTTCCCGGTTAGGTCGTTTTAAGGACAGGGTAGCCACTGGTAGTGCCATGGAAACATTAGCTCGCTTTAGCATACATGTTAGCATTAGCTGTTGTTTGAACTGCGGTGCTGTTGGGGAAGGAGGATAACGGTTACCTGATCAATAACTGATTGATACGTTTATACTGATTGATATGATCCAATATTTATTTGAAGCTACCACATACAGAAGTCTGTCTCTCAGTATGGTGCCGCGGCCCGCCATGTTTGTAACCCCATGTGCCAGACCGTCTCTGCAAGAAGGTTGTAGAGTAGAGGGTTCTTAATGGCTGTCCTGTGATAAATCCTATCCCATGCAGCTTGAATACTCTCACACAGTTCACTGCAGATGTGTGCGGTAAGGGGTCAAGATGGGAAGTGACACCCAGGCCTTTTGAACGTGTGGACGCGTGACAAACGAAAAAGTTCATCTTGGTGTGATGCTAACTGTTATGGGACTCATGAAGGCATCACTGTTCAGCAATCACAGTCATCGTTGCCGCCTTCCCAGAGCCCTACGATGCGACCCCATTCTCCAAAAAAAAAACCCTCTTCCAATTGCTAGATCTATTTTGAACTCTTTCTCCGAGGCATACTTCGCTTGCAAAGGATCCTGCCAACACAATCAGCACGATGTCAGAACACAAAGCACCCACAACAGGATGGGACCGTATATCGTCAATGAGTTACAACGATAAGGCCCGTCCTTGTTTACGTCCCATGTGCGGGATCCTCCCTTGAGCGCGAAAACCTTGAATCATTCACATGTCTCGATGATTCTCAAAAACCTATCCACCAAACTTTCATTCCTGTCAGCTCGAGCATTGGCAATCTAGTTAGAGATACAGGGGGTTGGACAATGAAACTTGAAAAAACACCTGGTTTTAGACCACAGTCATTTATTAGTATTGGTGTAGGGCCTGCTTTTTGCAGGCCAATACAGCGTCAGTTGGTTCTTGGGACATTTGACATTATACTGCGTCCCTGCACAGTGGTCAGAGGGAGTTTAAGCCATTTCTTCTTGCAGGGGATAGTGGCCAAGGTCACTACGTGGATGCTGGGGTGGAGGTTCGTCCTTCTTGAGTGGTATGCTGACATTACCCTGGGATACCGTGGCTCTTGATACATCAACCCAAAAGACTTGCTGTCTTGGTCACAGATGCGCCAAGCAAGACGTGACACCAACAGTTTTGGTCCCTCTTTTGAACTCTCCTGGCTATGTCACCACATAATGCTGTGTGCATTGAGCATGTATTTTGAGCAAGAAAACTGTTGCTTCTTACCTGCTAACATGAACCTTCACACTTCTGCCTTCGTACTGATGGCTGCAATGTGCAGTTAATGAAGATTGGCCACCAGGCTGGTCCAATTTAGCCATTGAGAACCTCCCACCACACTAAAAGGACAGGTGTTTCAGTTTCATTGTTCCAACCCCTGTATATCTGACGGTATCCCTGCTCCCATTGCCGCTATGCTGAGGCCCGGTTTGGAAGTCCTTGCAACCCTTTTGCCACTTTATAGTCCTGTCTAGGGTGTGGTCCATTACTGATACTACTGACTGGTGCCAACCCTAGAGCTTTAAATAAAGTCTTCAGACTCAAGTAATAGGACTTGGCATTGATACTGCTCTCCACAGAAAATGCCACTGACTCTGATACAGTGAGATTGCTCTGGAGCAGCCGCACATGAGCCCGTTTAGGTCCACCATGGCCAGTGCCAGACAGACAGGCATACAGCCCTCCCTAGCATTGGGCTGTGGAGCAATGGAACCCGCATTCTGTGGATTGTGATGGAGCTCCATTCAGCTAGCTTTGGGATGAGTCTGAGTGATCCAGAAAAACTCGGGAACTGATTATCCAACATCTCTCTCTCTACCCTCACTTAATGCTCTTTTGTGATTACTGATGTCAATGGTTCCGTTCTAAATAGCATGCAGCTACAACACGGCTTGGGCTCCACTGTAGCATTGTTTTCGAGAGCCGCCCCATCATGCTATGTCACAACATATACGTTTTTGGCAGAGAAAGAGATGGTGTACTTGATGATGTCGGATGGAGTTGGGGAAACACCTCTGTAAAGGCTTCTTCCAGGTCTGTCAAAGTCAAGTCAGAGTCAAATGGCTTTCAGTGGCTTTCCAAGGCTTCCAGTGTTGTTTAAGGTCAGGACTCTGTGGTGGCTGATTCATGTATGAAGCCAGATTCCGGATGCTCCCCGAATCACTCTTCATGGATTGAGACTGGACTGGAATCTGGCCGTACCATCAGGGTAGAAAAACCCCCATAGATTATATATATCTAGTCATACAGTACATACCGGCGGTCAGCTGACTTCATTCTATTGCTATATAATGTTGCTGAGCTGAAATCTGAGCAACTGAAGCAACCCCCAGATCATAGCACTGCTTCCCAAGGTGTGTACAATGGGCCCCCTATGCATGAATGGGTTCATTACTTCATGTGCTTCCCTACTTAGCCTGATGCTCCCATCACTCTGAATACAGGAAATCTGGACTCTTCAGACCATAAGACCTTTTTCCTTTGCTCCAGACTCCGGTCCCTTTATTCTCGCTAGCACATTAAAACCCTTTTCTGATTAGCCTCAAGTGGATTTCTAATAGCTTACTGTAACAGAGTTAAAAAAGTAATAATAATTAATAGTACATTTATTTTGGTGAATTCTTTCAAAACTTTGTTAAAGAGCTCATGTCATTCTATTTTGTTTTGTTAGATCATTTTTGTTACCATATATGTATTTTTTTTTGTTTAATGTTTTCTGGGTTTTGTGCTATTTGTATGCAGAATGTGGTTGCCTTCTAAAGTGGACTACAATTCCCTGCTATACACACTTGCAACTGCGGAGCTTTGTCCGCCTATAATTTTTGTACCCTTGCTGGGAGGTAAGCGGTGTAGAAAATTGCTGTAGAAAATTAACTGTTTTATATTATAAGCAGATATGTGTATTCTAAAGTGGATTGTTGCAAGGATCAATCCATATCGGCCAGTCACAGCGCCGTTTTTTTCTGTGTTTTTGTTCAGTATTATCTCCTCAGTTTTTTTTTTTTTTAGCAGCGATTAGCTCTCGGCCTAAGTGCTGCAGCATGTCTTTGGGAGCCAGTTGCGTTGCGCTAGAAAAACGCGGGCTAATTCTTTTGGGGTCTGTTTCTGTCTTAATTTTGCCACAGCGCTTTGTGCACCGTGCGGATGCACGGTCTAAACAGTGTGTGTATCGTTGTGTATGTATATTCATATATAATGTGAGTCTGTTCTGTGAAGCCTAAAAAAACTCTAGCTCTGCTAGCTTTATAGTTACTTAAAGACTCTGCGATCAACCGGGCAAATAATTGTGGCTGTTTTGCATGTAAGCATTTACTGTTTAAAGCAGTTGTTACTTCCTGCCTAGTTCTTGTGAACTAGTGGTGATGACCCCTAGTGGGCGCTCGTACCTTGCTGGAGAGCCCTTGTGCAGTTTGCGAAGCACGGTCTTAAACAGTGTGTGTATGCAGGTAGACACAATAAAGTCCCAGCAGGGAGGGAGGGAACATCAGCTGCGTCGGCCATTTTTAATTTGTTTCCCACTGACCATCAGCACATGTACGGGCACAGATCTGATGTTTTGAATGACGTGAGTCCACCACCCAGCAAGAAGGGGATCCTGTTCACATTACCATTCAACATCAGGTGTTTAAGTGATATCTGAATCATGGGACAAGTTAGTTCGAGGTTCTCTAATGTCCCTTCCAGGCTTTAATAATGGACAGTTCCAACCCCAGTAGTTTCCAGTTATTCCAGCCTCTCCCTTGCTTACTTTTGCTTGACGCAGGACCATATTATACCCTTCTGAAAACACATGTGACCTTTTTTTTTCCATGCCCGTTGTGTCACCGTTTCCTTCACTGTGCCCTGTGTTGTTAAATCTCTCGTTTATTGTATTGTTGCTTCGTATATGTTAGTCTATGTACACAGATTACTCTCTTAATTGACACTGGACTGTATTGTGATGCTAGCTTGCTAAAAAGCTTTAGACCTGTCTGCTCTGCATTAAATAACCGTTAACCATAGATAACCTCAAAGAGGTTGATAGTAAGGATCTACTATGGCCTCAGAAGGTCACTTCCAGTCCAAACATGAGAGGATGAAGAAAGTAGCAGTAGGCTACTGACCTTGACAATGTTGCCTTGCTCCCGTTTAGGTGCGTTTAAAGGGACAGGTAGAGCCACTGGTAGTGCCCTGGAAACATATAGCTCGCTTTAGCATACATGTTAGCATTAGCTGTTTGTGAATTGCTAATTAACTTCAAAGTGGTTCCAGTAAAACAATATAATCAGTGGGCAAAAGTCAGCCCACTGATGGTGCAAGTGTGGCAAAATGAAAAAACAATTTTTTTTTTAAAGAATTTTATTATTAATTATGGTGCGAAAATAGAAGTATTTGGTCACCCACAAGAAACAAGCAAGATTTCTGGCTCCCACAGACCTGTAACTTCTTCTATTAAGAACGCTCCTTCTGTCCTCCACTCGTTACGGTTAGGTAAATGACCCCCCTGTTTGACCTCGTTACCCTGATTATAAAAAAGACACCTGTCACCACAGGTCATCAAACAGTCAGAAGACCTACCAAACCTTAACCAATGGCCAAGAACCAAAGAGCGCATCCGAATAACACCAGGAGGAAACACGTGGACAGACCTGCACCAGGACTGGGAAGAGTTGAACCTACAATAGGCAAGCAGGTTTAGTGTGAATAAATCAACAACTGTGGGGGAGCAATTGTAAGAAAATGGAAGACCATTGAGATAATCTCCCACGATCTCTGGCCCCATGCAAGAACTCAACTTCCAACTGATGGTGTAGGACATGTTGGACAGGACGAATGGAAGAGGAACGAAGGAGATCACACCACTCCAGTATAATGTCATCCACAGAATCTTTATATTCCACCTTTAGGATACTGTTAAAAGGCGATTTAAACCAACCACCGAGTGCTGTCTTTGGATGCAAATCTCAGCCATGCGGTCATGGGATCAGAATCTAGTCAAATAATTACATCAAGTCGACCTCTGCGGGCGCTTTCTTGCCTCTCATGCTCGTTAAGAAGGCACCGCTGAGCTCACATCCTGCCTCCCACCCACCAGCAGTTGGGTCTCTTGTTGGAAAGCCTCAGTGGAAAGCTCCATCTGGCTCTTAAATTTCTCTCATCTACACAGTCAGGCACAGTAAGAGGGGGATTCCCCTGGCCCAAGAGAGAGCAGGATTTTTAGAAAGAAAAGGGTGGGAAAAGTCCCGGAACAGGGATGCGTGGGAGGGCAGGAGGGGATGGGCCAACGCACCTCCCGGGGTCCGGAGAGAGCTCCCTGAGGTCGGTGCCATGAGGGTCTGAGGGACCTTTCTGTTATACCTTTGTCTGCCTGGCCGTTGCGTCAGCGCGCTGGCTTGACCCAATCTGGACTGGACTCAGAACCGGATTGGATTTCAACCCTCAGGGTTTGAGGTACGTCTCAGGTCAATTCAATGTTGGGTGGCAATTAATAACCAAAGACCATTCCATGTTTAATGATCCAGTTTTTAAAGGGGAGTCCCACCAAATTTTCCCACATTTCAGCATGAAAACTGATGAATTTCAGCCTGTTGGAAAAAGCTGAACTCAGTGGTGGGTGACCAGACGACGTACTGCCTCTAAAATGTCCCCCAACTGGAATGTGCTACATGATATTGTTATGAATAACCTGACACATTGTTTTGTGATCATTCTGGAATAAGGTTTTGGCCTAAACCCAATCATTTATGGAGAGAGGAGTAGGTGCTTGTGAGACAATGGGATGATAAATACAGGTGTTGGACAATTCAAACTGAAACCCTGTCGTTTTAGTGTGGGAGGTCTCATGGCTAAATTGGACCAGCCTGGTGCCAATCTTCATTAATTGCATGCATTGCACCAGTAAGACAGGCAGAGGTGAGGTTCAGTTAGCAGGTAAGAAGCACGAGTTCTGCTCAAATACTGTCATATGCATCACAACATTCATGGGACATACCGGCAGAGGTGCAAAAGAGAGGTACAACTGTTGGTGCACGTCTTGACTGGCGCATCGTGTGACCAAGACAGCAAGTCTTTGTGGATTGTATCAAGACCACGTATCCCAGGGTAATGTCAGCATACCACCAAGAAGGACCATACTCCACCAGCATCACGTAGTGCCTGGCCCACTATCCTGTCAGATGAATGGCTAAAATCTCCTGCGATCCACTGTGCAGGACGCGTAATAGTGTCAGGTCCAGACCCAAAAAGGAGCCCTACACAGCTACACCATACTAATAAATGGATTGTGGGTCTAAAAGCCAGGTGTTTCAGTTTCATTGTCCACCCCTGTACATCCATTGTCAAAAGAACAGTTCCGTGCAGACGAGGTGTGGAATTGGCAGTGCTATTGGGACAGAGATAAAGGGTACCAGGACAACTCGTAGATGGTAGACTGGGATGGACAATATTGTACTGAGCTCACATACAGAAGTACGCGTCACAGCATGGCGTGCACCATGTTTGCTAACTACCCACCCACGCCAGACGTCTCAGCATTCAGTTGTACGAGGTCCTATATGGTATCACCGTGGAATAATCCAGCACATGCAGCTTGAACATCCTCACACAGTCTCTGCAGACTGTGGCCTCTGTACACTGACATGTGACAACAAACCGTTCATCTTGGGGGGGGGGTGCTGAGCAACGGTGGCCTCCACCACATGGATCTCCTCCAAGACTAACGCGGACTGTCACTGAGATGGCCCCGCCCGCCATTTCTGATTCACTCCATGACAGTACCTGGTACGACACCACTGCAGTCTTTATGGACGTTGGCTTGGTGTTTAAGGCAGATTCGTTGTTAACAGCCCTGCGCTGCCAATGGTGCTGTCCCACTAACATGATGACTCTTGAGGGCATACTCGTCACGGGATATCCCCCATCATGGATGCTGGTCAGTCATGGGTCGTCCTTGCTTTGTCACATGCTTGGGCTTGAGTGAATCATTCTCATGTCTCCACTGTTAAGCCTACCCACCAAGTTCATTTCCTGTCGGTTGATTCCTTCTGTCTTCTGGGTCCAGCTTATTTGGGCTACTAATTAATTAACTCTCCACCACCTCCGAAGACACATGCCTAACTGGAGTTGCATCGAATGTCTTTAGGAGTAGCTGAGATGGAGAATAAGCTGATTCTATTTAGGCCAGCAAATAAAACTCGGATTAGGAGGATCAGCAGGAGCTCAACCCAGTACAATTAACGGTGGTAGTTATACGATTTTCTGCAGACTCCCATCAAAGGCCTCTGTATTCTATGTTACACAACAAACTATTCTTCTTATAAAATCATGAGCTGCTTCCACACTTCAGCCTGTGGTGTCAAGCCCGCACGAACCAGGCAGAAATGATCCATTTACTCCTTATTAATAACGGTATATAGTGGGTATTTTTAGTTCGTGGCCTCCCACACACACTTGATGCTGACTCACATACAAACCTCAGGGATGAGGCCCCCTCATTCAAAACCCCCCCCCTCCCAAGATTATCCACCCACTCGCTGTCACTTGTCTGAAACCCAACCCCCCGTAACACATACTCCCTCTACTCTGGAATATGGACACCACATAGACCACTATCTGTCCCCTAAGACAGGTCCCTACCTCTCTAAGGCTGGAGGGGTGGGGGACATTACTTATATTCACATTAACATGACTACTCCTACATGTGGAAGACACAAGCTGGCGGCAGCGTTATGGTCTAAGGGAATGTTCTCGTGGCGGTACGCAAAAAAAAAAAAAAAAAACAAAAAAAAAAAAAGAACAAAAAAAAAATAAAAAAAAAAGAAAAAAAAAAAAAAAAAACGAAATACATCCAGATCTGGGCCCACTCATCCATGTGGCCACAGTCTCCTTCAAGATCGCATACACCCATCGCTGAGTGTCTTCCCTGGGGCGGGATGGGATCTTCAGCAAGACCACATGTCCCCAAAGCTAGAAAGTTTGACACTGGTTGGAGGAGCTGAGCAGACTTCCAAGCACTACACTGGCCCCTAATTCCCCATCTTGAACACAATTGAAGCATCTGCAGAACACCTATATTTGACGTGTTCGCTCTATGGTGCCTCCCCCACAACCCTTCATCAGCTGTGGGGTGCACTGCAGTCAGGGCATTGTTCCAGATACCTTTACACCTAACCAGGACCTTACCGAGTCACTCCACACCCGTCTAGCTGCTGCACACTGCAGTTCCATGTTTAATTTTTAGACCTGATATAATTTGAAATATTAAGGACTATGTTATGATCGATTTGAACGACAAGGATTCTGAGTTAGCCGTTAGATGCGGCTAGCATTGAAAAAAGCCAATTCACATACTTTAATGGGCGTCAGGGTCTTTGATGAATACTGAATGTTTGGTAGTAGTGGGGTGAGCGCGTCCTGTTGTGCCTCCTCTCCCCTTTACCGAGACAGGGCCTGCCTGGGCAGTGTCTTCGGATCTGGAGTAGATACGGAGGACAACTGCTATTAACCATGGCTGGAAAATGTGAGTCTGGTAACCACAGTTCAATACAATGATGAGGGATTTATAGATGACATGGAGCTACATTTAAAAGACTGTGAATAGTGTGAGTGTTTCAGACTGGTACACAGAATATTAACACACTATGTCGTTTCTTACTAACAGGAAGTGATGACAAGGCATGTTGTTCCAAGCTGGACTCTGAAGGCTGCTTCGCTAGAGGTTTTTAAACACAAAGCTAACAAATGAATACATAATTAGAATATATTTTTGAAATTATAGTAGAATATATATTTTTTTACAGTCTGTTTGGCAGATTTAGGTTGAACTCACATTTATACACCATTTCTGGCCCTGCCACTACCACCGCAGCCACTGTGACTGTGCCGTCCGCCATTATACAGACATGGAAAGCTCTTCACTTTCCTTTTCTCATTGCATTGCGGGACAATAGTGTCCACCATTACCATAATCCAAAATCCACTGGTTCTGAGTGTGCATTGTGGGTTTCTGATATTCATAACTGTACTTTATATATACCCTAACAACTTGTAAATATGAAAAATGCGCTTCCAGAGAAACTGTTTGCTTTTACAGAGCGTTGCAGCAGCCGTGCGCTCATGACTCATGACATTCACAACAACCTGATGAACGCGCAGAAGCTAGAAGGCAGTCAATGGCTGGCATATGCATTCATTACTCACCTGGGTGACACCACATGACATGTTATGGGCATATTGTTGTATACAACTTTTCTATGCATCAGCAGCAATATATTTTTGTGTTTGTGAACCCATAAATAAGTTCTCGTGACATAGGAGAGCGTTATGAAGTGTCTAGTTTTGACTAAACAAACATGCTGTTGTGGCTAGCTATGACGCTAATGTTATATGTCAAGAATAGATAGAAACATATGGCGCTCAGAAAATAATAGGCACGGTACAAGAATGCATGGCTTAATCATAGGGGCAGCGATTAACTCGTGAAATGCAGTCCACAAGCAGACTCAGGCCGAACTCAGGCGAATCTTTAGTTTTACTTTGACTGGTTTTTGCTGCTTGCCGCTAATAATAAATAGTACAGTAGCTAGCAGGTTTATGCGATTATGCTTTATAGTCTGGTGGGGAGTGTGTGGATACTGTGACCCTCGCTGATAAGGTTGGCAGGCTGCTACCGGCTGTTGCTACTTGTGGTTTAGCTATATACTTCTGATATTCATAACTGTACTTATATATATACCCTAACAACTTGTAAATATCGAAATAGGGGGCGAATAGAGTATAGCGAAACCTTTGCCCTATACACACCAGATTACCTAGCAGTTAAAAACTATTTTTCGCTTTATTTGCTTTTATTTAACTTGGCGTGTAATCTTGGTCTTTCTTGTCCGCCTTCGATTCCCTTAGTTACACATCTCTCCATGGGTGGAATATGTGGTGAGTTTATGTGGAGAGTAGCTGCCTTAGTCATGTAACGAACTCTTTAATGGGAGCCTATTTTACTATCTGCTCATCGGCCAGTGTCAGTTATTCATCTGAGGACTATCACTGGACTCCTAGAATAAGGGAGACCTGTAAATTCTTGTGTGGTGCCTAGAAATCAACCTTCTATTAACGATATTATAAAGATAGAGGCAAGAAAAGGCCACCCATCAAAGTAGAAGGGTGTTCTGGAGTCGTGTGATAACAATGGAGACAACAAGGAGGTGTGGTGTGGCTTGGTTAGTGTATCGGCCGATGAGTACTGAAAACTTGGGGGGAGTACTTGGCTTGGGTACGAAGTATACGATTCCGGCGGTATTGAACTTCATTGCATGTTGCTTTCAGAAACCAACAGTTTTGGCTCAGCAGAAGTCAACACTACGCGTCGGGCCTGATGAGTATGGATAGCCCTCCTAAACCCATCCTTGCCTCATTAAACACCCCTGGTGGACTCACTGACATATAATATTCCTTGCTGGTGGAGTTTTAGCACAGAGGTATCTCAAACTAGACTACAGAACATGGATTATTAGTCAATAGCAGGAGACCTCCTGCTGTTGGGCCAGGAATCATAGCAGCATACAAGTACATCTGTCCATAAGAACTTGTCTCTGGCTGGGCAGTTCGCGGTGTTTTCTTCTTATGTTCATCTGTTAGATATAGGGTATCATATTGAATGGTATACTGGGGTACATGTGGTCTTATCATACTATTGACATCGCGGCTGAGAGTTCCTAAGTGCACGTAAAGCACAACTGTTGATTGGCCTCGTGGCTTTGCTAAGTGTGGGCTTGGACATCAGTGTCCGTCTTCCTATCTCGACTGTAACAATTAAACACCCCAGCTTTGAGGTAATTATAACAATACTGATTTCTGTGAGAGCTGCTTTGAGACAAGTTGGTTATTAAAAGCAGCCATAAGAAATTAAATATTAATTGACGTGATATTGGTCTAAAAATACGATTATCTCATTTTTGAGGTGCGTTCTTTATATTGTGGGAGTTGCAGGGCCCTAGCCAAAGTTACACGTGCCCTGGGAGCTTGCGAGACTACGCTTTCTTGTTTTTCATTTTTTTATTTATTTGATATTTTAGGCGTGTGTTAAAACTCTTAAGACTCTTCTGCTATTTTAGCTCTGTGCCT
>JAMWET010004254.1:75000-101888 GCA_024036415.1 Prochilodus magdalenae | reverse complement strand
TAAATCTTTGAAGAAACACATTCATAATTGCCCTACTAAGTGTTAGTGGTACAAGCCAACACAAGCCTTTAATTTGGCCAGGGTGAATCTGGGTCTTCTGGTATAAACCGTTGAGAGTCAGGAGAATCCGTACCAGTCGAAGAAAGCACTGCAGCCGTGTACTTTTTAAATAGTGGCCAGGCCTAGAAGAGCTACGATGGCACTCCACGCATTAAAGCGAGAAAGGGCTACTATGCCAGTGAAAAGGCTCTCTCATAGGCTATTGCTTCATCAGCAAAGCGTGCACTTTGAAACTTTTACGTTGAATTTTCAAATAGCAATCTATTGCCTTATATTGAGTGAAAATGGCTATCTTCGAGTAAACTATATCGTCGTTGCCATGCCAAGTAAATAAAAGGCTCTCGCACCTTGTTGTAGCATCTTTGACATTTCATCCGTTACGTCCAAAAGACTCTCAACCTTCTAAACGCTATGAAGTCCTTTCGCTGTCGAAATTCCTCTCATTCTATACAACATGTTGGCCCTGACGCTACTTTTTTTTTTATGGGACTTTTATTAAATCTTCTTCTCCCCACCTTCAATCGCACTCATTCTTTCAATGACGATATACACCAGCTATTACTGTTTACTACTTTTCCATGTTTCATTATGTCACATCCCTCTCAGCCTCTTTTTATTGACCTTTTGCCACCCCTCTCAACACCCCTTCAACTCAAGTGTACGCTTTATGAGTCCACTATGCTAGGCAAATGCTTAAATTAAACATTTAACAACAGAATATTTGTACCACAAAAAAAAAAACCCCACCCCTCCCTACTTTCCACTCCCGTCCTACTATCATTCTCTCCTTTACTTGTAGTCAATGATGTCTCCTATACTTTCACCGCTCACTAATTACACTCTCCTTCCTCTCTGTCTTTTCTGACCTCGTCTCACCCTTTCTCTCTCTATTAAAATACATTCTCTCTCTCTTATCCCGAGGTTATGCCGAGAGATAACTACCCATGACCTCTGGCCGGCAGACTGGCAATGAATCCCGCTACGCCCAACTGCGAATTACAGGAGAAATCCACCATCCCCCCCAAAGCCACTTCACTAAGTCTGTCGCCAGCCTTCATCACCTCAGGAACACGTCTCCTTGTTGGGCTGTGACCCCAATTCTGGCCGGCTCTTCTCCAAACGCACAAAGCAGCCCTGTCCCCTTGTTCCACTCCCTATGCAAGCTTGTCTGTATCAGACTCGAGCCTGGAGCCCCTGGCAGAAGCCTCAAGAGCTCGCTGCAATCCACGACGGCACCTACGTCTTCAGCCGAGACGACCGCCGTGTGACCATCCACTCCTCCGTCGAGCAAAAGGCCTCACAGCTCCTCAACAACGTGGAGATCTTTGACCGTGGCGATATATCCACGACCAGGTGGCATGGAATCGTAATGAATAAGGACATGTTCGCGGGGACGGACACGAAGCCCGCAGGAGAACACTCCACGATAAACGTTGAGGCCTGAAAACAATAACACAAAATAAAAACAAACAAAAAAAAAATAAAGTACCTAACAGAACTGCTCTAAACAAGCGCGATACAGCTTGGCACACTTGGGATACACCCAGCAGTCCACCACTGTATGCTGCTATATATTAGATCCACAACGAGACCATGTGGGTACCCTGAGGACCGGCAACAAGCCAGGGATGTATTTGGGCAATGTCCTCGGTACGTATAACGACCTCCAAGTAGTGGCAAGGATAACGGTATCACACAGGACCCAATGGAGAAGGACCTTATTGTCCTTCCCCCCAAAAGAATTGCTCCAATGTTGTGTTTGATGCGAGCTGTGTGACGGCCCTATTTTGCTCGACGGAGGACCGTTTATTTTCCCCCCTGGCGCTCTCCTCTCTTCTTTCCTCCTTCCTTGTCTCTTTTTTTTCCCACCTTCTCTCTTTCCCCTTTTCCCTTTTTCCCTCTCTTTTTTTTCCCCTCCCCTCCCCCCATACCTTTCTCCTCGTCCCCGATTTCCCCCCTTCCTCTCTCCTCTATTTCCCTCTCTTCTCTTCTCCCGCCCTCCCCCTTCCCTCTCCTTAGCCCTCCTCTCTCCCCTTCCTCTCCCCCTTTCACCTCGTCTGTTCTTCTCTCCTTCTTCCTTCTTTTTTTCTTCTTTTTCCCTTTTCCCTTTCCCTTTTCTTTTTTTTCTTTTCTTCTTCCCCCCTATACCCACCCCTTTTTCTTCCTTCGGTTCTTCACAGACGCCACAAACGGTGCCACTGGCTCGCTTTTCATGCTCCTGACGCTCAATAGCCCTCCCCCACCCCTTCTTTTAGCTTACATTAACCTCCCTAGTAACGGCAACCACAATGCCCCCCCTGAGCCAACGTTACGAGTGAGGATTTGGGACCTTTACCTCACCAAAGCTCCGCTCCGGCACCCCCCATGAATGTGTTAGTAAAACTGGACCCGAATGGCGCTGGTCTTACAATGTGCCCTTCGCACAATTGGGGTCATCCTCCTACCGGTGCGGAGAGATCTCTCGCCGTACATCCTGACATACTGTTTCGGCCACATCCGATGTACATCTCTGCACCGACTACTCTTCCCCCAGCTTGTCACGCTATGAAAAAGTGAGTAGTCGATTATACAAGGCCACCACGAGTTAATTAAGGCACCTTGGTCTTAACTTATCTGCTTTACAACCTGAATATTTATCTCTCTCATTCCCACCCACACCTACTTTCCACTTTAAGGACAGCGTTGCGTTCCGTTAATTCCGGCGAACATCGTTCCCAAACAACCCAAGGTGTTACTGCCCTTCCCCCCTTTTCGCAACCCTTCTCACTTAGTCTGCTCCCCCTTTGTTCCCCCTGTCCCCCCTACTTCCAGCCTCCACACCCTATTCTGGACTTTACACATCGACCGCCCTCCCCATGCTGCTTTGGTCACCTGCCTCTTCCCTCCTTACCCCTCAATCTTCACTTACCTCCAGTTATTTGCCTTGTGTTGTCCCCACCTTTCTTTTTTTTTTTTTTTTTTTACTTCCCCTCCCAGTCCCCTTCTTACTGCCCTACATCCTCTCAGGCCAGCCGCGGGCGATCTTGGAGCCTTCTATTTTTCTTCTTTTTGCCTTCAAGCTGGGTCAGTCACGCATCGTCAGCTGCTACCACCGCTTCATGCACAGCATTAGCTGCCTCGGCGTGGGGAAAGTGGGCAAATATGACGTTCAGAGGGAGTGACCAGCCTATGGGATTTTCTTTTACGTTAGCACGTCTAAATCATTTAGCCCTTTCTGCGTTTTTACTTTTGAACAGACAGAATAAAGTTTTGTAGTACTGACTCCTGTCCATTCCCATCGTAGGTGTACCATAACAGCCATTTCCAGGTCCAAAGCACTCCTTCAGACAACGATGGTGAAACTTTTGAACATTTTCACTAACCCTCTCCTTTTACAGTAAAGCACCGTTAAGGGTCCAAAAGGACCTTAATGATTTGATCTCCAATTCGCTTGTATGTCCTGAGCTCCAAGCTTCTACTGCATTGGCTGAGGTTCCTAGGAGAGCGTTGGACCGAGACAAGAAGGTCAATACGTCACCTCCTAACAAGGGCATACTGGAAGTATATGGTACATAAGGGTACATCCAAACCCTAACCCTAAAGGGAAAAATCAAAAACCATTCTTCATTTATTCAACCAGTCAAAACCAGTCAAAAAGCCATTATGCACAAGAAATCCTGTATAATAAACTGGGCAGCAGGAGTTTATAAGGAGATTAGATATGAGATGATCCCCATTCGTAGCATCCCGGTGTTAGTTACCACTATTAGCCTAGCAGCTTCAGTTTCAAAGTAAACCTTGCTGGAAAAAAACAACACAGACCAATACGAATTCCATGCTGGTGGTGGTTCAGCAGGTCACCCAGCACTGTCATACTGGTTGATCAGTATACCAGTATTCAAAACACAACATAATGCTGGTTTTAGCATGCTAGTCAATGCTAGTTTGCTAGCCAGGACACCAACATGTTTAATGGTGGATGTTCAGTCCTTTCTGTTTAACAGTGCTACATCATCATTAGGTGTATTTAGTTTTACTGATTACATTATTATATTATTTTAAGCTCATCTGACAAAAACCTGTGACTGAAGCATACCTACCAGTGTGTAATACCTCCACGAGCACCAACAACATTGGATTTGGCATGTACTGAACAGGTAGGCCACATCAGTTTCCAGCATCTTGCACTGTTTGTTGCGTCCAGGGGGGTATGTTGGTTAGATGCCTTCCCTGGCCACATTCTGGACGATTCCTGTAGACTAGGGAATTTAGCCACTGCTATGGTTAAGACCCCGTATGGAGCGTACTTGTTACCATACACCTGCAATGTCAGTGTGGATGTGGTGGCCCACTATGGTCTTTGGCCACACCCAAATGCAGTCACTCCTTTTAGCCAATCATTAACATCTGCTCTGGAGCCATTTTCCACACATGGAACGAGACATTCCCTGCACTGTAGCACCTCTTCCCAATCTACGTATCCCGTCACCCACACCCCGCAGGTATTTATAGCAGCATCTGCAGGAGCCTCGCAAGGTGACTCATTTTTTTGTCCGGTGAGCTTACCTCCAGGTTATCAGTAATAGTTTGTGGTAATGAAGCTTTAGCTAGTTAGCTAGTCAGCTAGTAACTGAAAGTCCCTCTCTTTTATAGTTGAACTAATCACTGACCTCTAATTATAAGGGCTGCGCCTCCAGCCTCAGGGCTGGAGTTCATAGTGCATTTCCCCCCTTTCATTATAAAACGGATAAATGCAAAAAGCAAGCCATGTTCCTATGGCCCCCAACATTGTACAATATTTGCATTAGGTGCGGAGACACCTTTATATGTGCATCCAGTGTAAACAGAGTATGAATCTATGAATCTATGAGTCTTATGAGGATGTTATCCAAATACAAGACGCATGAGAAGCGGCTGCATGTAAACAGGCTCACTATTGCTTAATGATCTGCACTGCAAATGCGTGACTGCCACATTATGTATGTCTTACAGAATTCAGCATTATGCAATCATGGCAACGTTTTTAAGATCTCAAAACTTTGAGACAGCTTAAAGTGCGAAACATGGCCTTCACAATGAGCATTCATGAACAGGAAATCACAGCGTAACTGAAAATACTGCTGGTTTCTTCAAACCATCTGACTTTTAGACAATTAAAGAGGAATTCCACCTGCATAATGTATTGACCAGGAAATGGTCAGGAATTACAGTGTTGGTAATGGGAACCAGGGGTCTCCATGTCTACAATATATATATATATATATATATGGATTTTAAGGCCAGAACTATCATTGACCATTCCATGTAATAACTTTCTGTGATAGAGCTTTTAGAGGTGGGCTGTTTCACACCAACCCTCTCTGAACGACTCTGTTTACAAGGCAAAGACGTAATTATGCAGGAGTTCCCCTTTAAGCCTCATTAATCAGTATCTACTGTGAATATACTTATGTGTGAACTCTCTTGTATTCGTGAATACGATGTACTCGGACCCGGACTCGTGGGCCACACCACACGGAAGCGGCTTTAAAGTGGCTTCCACATGGGTGGAAACGGTTATCGCGACATGTTGGTGAGTGACGTGCCTTGCAAGTTTTGTCAGTAATACACGACAGCAGCCAGTTTTAAGCACATTGCATGCAATACATTCAGTTACTTGAATTAATCAGTAATTAAAACTAGCATAATCGATTGCTACGATTATAGCCTACCTGCTGTGTTGCTCAGTCTGTCCTAGAAGCATGACATGGTCATCGAGGAGCATGTCTCAGTTCTGTATTAGAGACAACAACAGGGAGAATGTCAGACTTGTAAATCACAGGAACAGCAGGCGGATACAGTTGGACCAGTGGAATCAATAGTTTGATTGTATGTCATGCAATGTGATCATGTGATGTATTAGTGATCTTTTGATTGGCTAATTCATGCAAGCTTTCCCACAGACTGCTGCTACTGTTGCAGCGGGTTTCCAATGGGTAGCAGGACCCGTTACGTTATGCAACTCCAGAGCATTGTAGCCTCATGCAGGTGAACGTTTCATGTTAAGCCAGAGTTTAGGGCAGAGATGTTCTCTGTGAATGCAGACTCCATTGCTGTTGCAATGTTTCCTGAATTGCACAACACAACACAATTGTAATCCAACGGTGTATTCTTCTTCTTCTACTTGTTCCTCTTCTTCTTGGTACACGTTTTGTACACTGACTGATCCCGCAGTTTAGATATTGGCTCCTGTTCCAACACTAGAATGTTTTAATCACATTTAGGTTGTTTTGGAAAAACTTGGAAAAGTGCATCTCCTGTACATGTGCTTGACTGACAGACACCATTTCGCATGCACTGTTTGTCTTTATTTCCCCTCTTCCCTTTTTCCTCCCATAGAGCCCCATTAATTTCCAGCCCCATTCAAACCTATTGGTTCCTTTAACCTACGGCCACCAAACCGCATGTACTCACTCACAAGTGTTCCGAAAAAATTCTAATCCACAGTCATACTGACCTGCACTCCATAGGTGTTGTTTATGTATCACTCGTCCTCCATCCTAAAGCCTAGCAGGAAGTGGGAGTCAATTTAAGCTCTGCAACCTTTTCATGGTTTCCGGCACTTTTCTAGTTCTCCTTCTTCTTCTTACTCCTCTTCTTCTTCTTCTTCTCTTCTTCTTCTTCTTCTTCTTCTTCTTCTTCTTCTTCTTCTTCTTCTTCTTCCTCATCTTGTTCTTGTTCTTGTTCTTGTTCTTGTTCTTTTTCTTGTTCTTGTTCTTGTTCTTCGTCTTCGTCTTCGTCTTCGTCTTTGTCTTCGTCTTCCTCTTCTTCTTCTTCTACTTCTTCTTCTTCCTCCTCTTCTTCTTATTCTTCTTCTTCCTCTTCTTGTTCTTGTTCTTCTTCTTCTTCTGATCCTCTTCTTCTTCTTCTTCCTCTTCTTCTGCTTCTCTTCCTCTTCTTCTTCTTCCTCCTCCTCTTCTTCTTCTTCTTCTTCTTCTTCTTCTCTTCCTCTTCTTCTTCTTCTTCTTCTTCTCTTCCTCTTCTTTTTCTTCTTCTTCTTCCTCTTCTTCTTCTTCTCTTCCTCTTCTTTTTCTTCTTCTTCTTCTTCTTCTTCTTCTTCTTCTTCTTCTTCCTCTTCTTCTTCTTGGTACACATTTTTTAGCTGCTAACTAGCCAAATTTCAAGATATAAACACCGTTCCGCCTCCAAACTGTCCAGTCTTTTCTTGGAATGGTGCTTTTGTAAAGCTTTTTGATTGGCTGCACAGTTTTCAATGGATTTATTACCATTCTGAATGAATGGGATGAAAAGTGCATGTCTATCTACGTCTGCTCAGGGCAGAACCCCAAGCATGAATTCAACGTTGGTTTAAACCACACTCGTCTGTTTGAGCCCCCCCCCCAACCCCATGCCCCCCCAATAAAGTTCAAATTATTTGAACCCCACTCTCCTTTAACCTACAGACATCAAACTGCATGTACTCACTCAGGACAGATCTCTAATCCACAGACATACTGACCTGCACTCCTCTGTGTCGTTTATTCATCCCTCATTCTTCCCGTAGCAACCGCAGTCTAGCAGGTGGTGGGAACCATTTAAGCTGCACAACCATTCCACATTTCCTCCAGGAAAAGCACTTCTCTAGTTACCAGATGCAGCTGATTACAAGAGGATGTAGGCAAGCCATTTTTCTCTTGATCCAAAGTCTTAAGTGAGGTAGTTAGCCCTAATCGAGGGGGCGATTTTATCGAAGGACCTTCCAGATGATTGTAAGTATGAATTTGTTGAATTTCATACAAAAGAAGCTGAAATAAACTCTTTGCCCTAACGCTTGGTTTGGAGCTCACTCGCTTTTATGTCATGTATCTGTGTATAATACGTCCTTCACTGAATCAGGCTGTCCTTTTAGTGGTTGCATTGCTGGCATAAGTGAATCAGACACAGCAGTGCTACTGGAGTTAAAAGCATCTCAGTGTCACAGCTATCCAGTCAACTACATCCTGCGGGCAACGTCCTGTGACCACTGATGAAGGACTAGAGGATGACCCACCCCAACTCTGCCGCAGCAGATGAGCTATTGTCTCTGACTGTACATCTACAAGGTGGAGCAGCAAGGTAGGACACAGTGAGTGGACACAGTGTTGAAAGACTCCAGCAGCACTGCTCTGTCTGATCCACTCACACCAGCACAACACACACAGTGCACTCAGTGTCACTGCAGTGCTAAGAATGATCCACCACCCACATAATACCCGCTCTGTGGTGGTCCTGTGGGGGTCCTGACCATTGAAGAACATGATAATACAGTATACAGAGAAACAGATGGACTACAGTCTGTACCTGTATAACTACAGAGTGTCCTATATGGTCAGTGGAGCTGATAGAGTGGACACTGAGTGTAGACATAAGTAGGTGGACCCCATGAAGTGGTTGGTGGGTGTTTATTATGATATATTGCATATCTCTCTCTCTCTGGGTGTGAAGAGTGGTCCTCCCTCCCTCGCATCCACCCATCGCTCAGCATGATACTAGTTGGTTAGCTGAATTAGCTAGCCGGTGACTAAGAACTTGTGAATGAAGGGAATGGAGAATAGTTGCAGATCAGACGACAGCTGCAGAAGTGGTCTGTCTTTTGCATACCATAAGACTCGGATCGGCGCAGAAGCAAAACTACCACTGGACACTGAAGAGGATTCTTCCATTAGCTGTGGGCCGCTGTTAGGGAGATTACAGTCCATAGCTTCCTTGCTAGGTTAATCAGAACTAGCTCTAACTGTGTATTCTCTATGGTGGTGGTAAAAGCCCTGCTGAAAGGATCACCATTAGAACCATTAGAACCAAAGGAGCAGTGTGTAACCTCTTGAGGGTCTCTCCCTTCCCTAGAACCTACAGAGGCTGTCTTTATGTTTTCTCTCTCTTTGTTAGAATTTTCCCATCCCACCTTAAATGGGCGTGTGGCTATATTCTGGCATCTGGGGTGTTATAGTTTTAGGTGAGTGCTGCAGCATTTAAGGTGGAAACAACTGATGTATCCGAATCTAAATGCCCCCTCATTTAAGGTGGAATGATAAGCTGGCAATAAAAAACTGAATGTTATCACCAGAATGCAACTGTGGTACCGTTTAAGGTGGAACAAGAAAATTCGAACTGACAAAAGAGCTGAACATCAGCGTCCAAATGTAAAGGCTGCACCATTTAAGGTGGGCCGGGTAAATTGGAAAAAGAAGCTGGCAAATAAGAAGCTGTGTGCCAATGCCAGAATGTAGCTGCTGCACCATTTAAGGTGGAACGTAAAAAAATAAAACATTTAAAACTGAATGTCAGCCCAAGATTGCAGGTCAGTCTAAAACACTGAAGTATTTAAGGTGGAATGGGAAAATTCGAATGTGAAACTAACAATAAAGAGACTGAATTCAAATGGCAGTATGTAAATACTGCTCCAGTTAAGGCGGAACATGTAAATTTGAACAGAAAGCTGCTGAAGAAGAAGCAAAATCTCTGCACCAAATTTAAGGTGGAACAGTACAATCTGAAGCAGAAGCTGCTCAATAAGAAATGTCAGCACTAAACTGTAACCGCTGCACCATTTAAGGTAGAATATGAACATCTGTCAGCACCAGGATGTTAATGCGGCACCATTTAAGGTAGCGCAGAAAAAATGTTAACAAGAAGCTGCAGAAATAGGAGCGAATGTCAGTGCCAGAATGTAAATACAGCACCATTTAAGCTGGAATATGAACATTTGAGTAAGAAGCTCATGGCCTGGTTGGTGTAGCTCAGTGGGTAACACCACTACTCAGGGTGCCACCTCTATGTGTGGGAGACTGGGGTTTGAATCCCAGTCTAGGTGACTATGCTGAACTACACCAATAAGAGTCCTTGGGCAAGACTCCTAACACCACACTGGCCTACCTGTAATCATTAACCTTGTAAGTCGCTCTGGATAAGAGCTTCAGCTAAATGCCATAAATATAAAGTGAAATATCAGCACCTAACTGTTAACTGCTGCACCATTTAAGGTGGAATATGAACACTGGAGGAGGAAGCTGCTTAAAAAGAAGGTGAATGTCTAAGCCATAATGTAAACGCATCACCATTTAAGGTGGAATGTGAAAAAAAATACAAAAAAAAAGCTAGTAAATAAGAAGCTTAAGAAAACTCAGGTGCCTACATTTAATGCTGGCAGTATTTTGGACTAAGGAGACTTAAAGCCTTAAGTGATAACATCTCTCTACAACTAGTGTGTGGTTTCTGGGCTACTGTAGAAACATGGCGGCGGCGGCCTCTGTTCATAAAGACGAGCTCATAGGCTAATACTATGAAGGCTCATACTAAGCTTACACAGCGATTTGTAGTTACAGGCAACTAAACACAGTTTCCTATTATATTCCATTTCTGATAATACATCCGTCCTAAATCCACACACTGGTCCTTCAAAGTCTGATGGTTTGCTTTCTAACGGGAATGGCTTACCATTCCATTAGGGAATCATCAGGTCACGTGTTAAATCATTAAAATCCCTTACAGTATGGGCGGGAAGCAGGCATCTGAAAAGTTGAACGCCTCCAGAAGCACACTTGGTGGTTCACTGCTGGAGACCCTTGAGCCCATAGCCCCCACTGTGTAGAACATAGCACTAAAGCGGGAGACATTGTGGGTTCTTGGTTGGATCGAACAAAATGTTGCAGTTAAGGGCGCGTGACGCTAGATGGCGACATTGCAAAGGTGTGCGCGCTGCGCCGGGAGCGCGCACCTGTTGAGGCTCGTTTCCAGAGGTTATTCCAGCGTGTGTTCCTGCTGTTGTCCCTGTTTTTGTTCCTTTAGACGCTTATTAGGAACCAGTGCCAGCTCTGAACACCATGCACTTGACTCCTCCCCGGTTCTCCTGGTCACCGGTCACCTTCTTATGGACTTCCCAAGCGACGTGACTTCAACAGGTTGGTTTCAACTAGGAACTATCTATAGTGGCTATTATTGCACGGTCACGTGACCCGATTAGACAGCTGCCAGGTAAATAAATAAAACAAAAGCCAAAATGAAGCAAAAGCCGCCCCAGGCGACACTGTACGTGCGGTTTGTTGTTTGGTCTACTCATTTGAATACGATTTGCATAAACGGGGAGGCGTGTTCAGTGGTGTGACGTCAGGCAACGGTCAGGTAAGTGCAAACCCAGCCCTCACTATAAATGAGCGTCTGAGGTCAGGCTGCAGACCGTCTGTGGATCTAAGTCGCAGAGGCTCACCCAAGAAGCACCCCCCCCCCCAACCTCCATCATCAGCCTGGGGTCCTGCTCACTTTCTTATTCCTCCACACCCACCCGAGCCTGCGCGTGCCGGATGGTCATGGCTTGGTGAAGCGTCTCCAGACTGGCCGTGCTCGCCGCCTCGCTCTGCGCTCGCGCTGAAGATGGGATTATTTGACGCCTTTAGAGATGTGGGGGTGCTGGCGTGGATGAGGGAGGGCAGGCAGTCCCGCAGACTCATCCTGCTCATCGTTTTCATCGCCCTCCTGCTGGACAACATGTTGCTGACGGTGGTGGGTGAGTGGTGGGCTTCTCGCACCTGCTAATCCCACTCTGAAGCTCTGATACCCCATTAGATGCTCCCCAGTGATGGAGCCCTCATTGATCAACTTCTCAGATCTCTGGTTGATGCTCTAGAGCACATGGGGAAGGCAAAGGTTCTAATTAGAACATGTATAGACCCATTTGCATGCTTAAATGGATCTGTGAAGGGCGAAATGATTCTTCAGATTGACTGTGTGTGTGTGTGTGTGTGTGTGTGTGTGTATGTGTGTGTGTGTGTGTGTGTGTGTGTGTGTGTGTGTGTGTGTTTTGAAAACAGTTCTCTACAGGTTCTTTAAGGGTTCTTTAGTAAAGGGAATGATTTATTACTGAGATCTGTGTATATAAACATATTTCCCATGTTGGAACGGTTCTTCATGTGTGTGGTTTAGGACCATCCTGAAAGCATTTTATGGTTTTATTTAGATGGTTCTATTTAGAACCAAGAGTTCCACATAAACCAATTCCTCCTGTTGAAATGGTTCTTCAGATCGATGGAGGATGTGTATGGTTTGGAACCTGGTTTGTTAATTAGCACCAAAAGGTTCCTCTATCGCTGCAAGCATGACAAAATAGCAATAAGAGAACATTGTTAAAAATGGTTCTTCGAGGGTTCTTTAGTAAAGGCAGTGGTTATCTTTAGCACTATGAGTTTTATAACATCACTTCCTCTATATAAATGCTTCTTCAGACTGACTGAGCATGTGTGAAACTGTTTAGCCCCAACAAGGGTTCTTCTATTTCTACATGCTTGAGAACATAACAATTAGAGAAACCACATATACATTTGTAAAAATGTTCTTTGAGGGTTCTTTAGAAAAGGAACTGGTTCTATTAAGAGTTCTGTATAACATTTCCCAGGCACCAATGGTTCTTCAGATCGACTGAGCAAGATCATATCTGTCCTATTGTCTGTTAACCACCTACATCATTTTTCATGTTTTATGATCTATATTTTAATTTCTGTTTTCCTCTGTTCATTTTTCTCTTCACTTCAAACCCTCCAATAGTCTTTTTCCTTATTATTATCCTCAGTTGTTTTTCTTTCCTTGTTACTATCACTCCTTTTTCCTGTTTACCACTACCCACCTTGTTTTTCTATTTCTTTTCTTTCTTTCTTTTTCTGTTTGTTTTTTTTGCCAATTCATTTCCCTTTCTCACCACCACCCACCACTGCTTCCCTTGCTATATTACCCCAACACGCCCAGCTGCTCTGTGTAATGGCTTTTAGGGCTGTTTTAAATGTAGTTTATTTAAAAGTAGCCTGGGGCCTAAGCTGGAGAAAACACCCTAATAATTCATTCAGGCTCTTTAAAGAACATTCGAGATCTGTTACACAGTTTACTCCATTTAACAGTCAGCATTACGTTCAGTCTTACTATCAATCTATTTGTAGTATATGTGATGTATAAGAGAATAAGGCCTCTCTGAGCATGCATGACACATGACAGAACACAGCTAGAGAACACAGATATAGAGCTAGAGAACACAGCTAGAGAACACAGATATAGAGCTAGAGAACACAGGTATAGAGCTAGAGAACACAGATAAAGAGCTAGAGAACACAGCTAGAGAACACAGATATAGAGCTCAAGAACACAGGTATAGAGCTAAAGAACACAGGTATAGAGCTAGAGAACACAGATATAGAACTAAAGAACACAGGTATAGAGCTAGAGAACACAGCTATAGAACACAGATATAGAACTAAAGAACACAGGTATAGAGCTAGAGAACACAGCTATAGAACACAGATATAGAACTAAAGAACACAGGTATAGAGCTAGAGAACACAGCTAGAGAACACAGATATAGAACTAAAGAACACAGGTATAGAGCTAGAGAACACAGCTAGAGAACACAGCTATAGAGCTATAGAACACAGGTATAGAACTATGGAACACAGCTATAGAACACAGCTATAGAGCTATAGAACACAGCTATAGAGCTAGAGAACACAGGTATAGAACACTGATGTAGAGCTATGGAACACAGCTATAGGACACAGCTATAGAACACTGCTGTAGAGCTTTGGGACACAGCTATAGAATACTGCGGTAGAGCTATGGAACACAGCTATAGAACACAGGTATAGAATACTGATGTAGAGCTATGGAACACAGCTATAGGACACAGCTATAGAACACAGGTATAGAACACTGCTATAGAGCTATGGAACACAACTATAGGACACAGCTATAGAACACAGGTACAGAGCTATAGAAATCAGTTGTAAAGCAGTAGAACACAGCCACAAATGTATAGAAAACACCCATGGAACACAGTTATAGAACACAGTGATAGAACCTAGAACATGCTATAGAACACTTATATAAAGCTATAGAACATCTACAAAGCTACAGAACAGACAGAACACAGCTATAGAACACAACTGTAGAGCTATAGAACGCAGCTATAGAACTATAGAACAGAGCTATAGAACACAACTATAGAGCAATAGAACAAAGCTGTACAACACAGATATAGAGATATAGGACATAGCTATAGGACACAGCTATAAATGTATAGAACACAGCTATAGACATATAGGACATAGCTATAAAACTATAGAACACAGCTATAGAGATATAGGACATAGCTATAGGACACAGTTATAGAGTTATAGGACACAGCTATAAACGTGTAAAACACAACTATAGAGCAGAGAACTAAAAGTGAATTTTGGCAATTCCACACAATTAAAGGCTATCTTTCAAAAAAGGCAACTTTGAGGCTTAACCTAATCACATTTCCAGCTCAACTCATTACAGCCCCCAGAGCTTGAATTACTAGTGTTAAATTAATAAGGTAATTCAACTTATCCGTCTTGAGTGGCTTTAATAGTGGACATTTTATTGGCCAGCCAGTTTAGAACCAGGATAGACAGTTAATCACAACATGAACACACACCAGTACGAACCACCACCAGCCAGCACAGTGCAGTCCTTTAAGGTCTAGTTAGCAACCTTATAAGCCCAGGTGAGACGCTGTACCTAGTGTACTGGTGTTAACAGAGGCACTGCGGTGGGTCTTCTGCTCCCATATCCCATGGAAGCTAAAGAACGCTGCATTGACCTGTGGGATAGGGGGATTCTAGCTAGAAGCTGCCGATCATTAGACACCTGTGGGCGGCCACTGTGCTGTCCCCTGTGGTTAGTAATACCCGCACAGCTTTGTACACGAAAAGTTCTATCCAACTGCCACCCATAATCATGCCTCAAGCATGAAAATACAACGTCACCTTGTCATGAGCACCTCACAATATAAGGTGTGGGCATTTACAAGCGATCCCCTAAGGTAACACCCCTTCATAATCAGTTTACATACTAATGTCACATGACTTTTGAGTCTTTAATAGAATCCATCTAGAATCCCGTCCAGAAACTGGTTAGCTAAGGTGAGAAGGCATGACATTAACAACCACCTGGGGTAACACAGGACAAAGAGCCAGAGCAAACACACAGGGGTATTAATACACAGAGGGGAAACACCTGGGACTCATGGAGGTGGTCAGTTCAATGCTCTGAGAACACCAGCAGCTTCTTTGTTTGATGTGTGTGTCTCCTTTACTCAGTGAGGAGCATCTTGAACACCCTTTCAGACCTCCATAGCGTGGAAGTGTCTTCTCACAGTGGAAGGATGGACAGAAACACCTGTGGATGTTCTCAGAGTGGAGCTTGATGTTCTCCTCTCTCTCTAAGATAAAGCTTTAAGTCCTGTTTAGCTGATAGAAGATGTGTTGGTGGATCTACCAGATCCTTTAGCTTTTAATCTGAACACTAGTCATGAAGTTTAACATTATAGTAGTGACCAGCTATTGGCTCATGCTGTGTCTGAGAGGTTTGGTAGACATGGCCATGCGAGCAGCCATCCGCAGAGGCTCATAGTAGGTATGTGTTGGTTATGTTATTGGACGTCTTTGCCACAAGTTGTTTGTGTGTGGGGTGACGGTGTGTGGGGCGTAACGGTGAAGACTGTGATTGGATGTAGTCTCCCTTTTGAGCTCAGTGCTGTATAAAGTAATGCTACTGACAGCAGAATCATGGCCTCCTCTCAGTTTTACTCTCCTGTGTTTCTTATGCTTGGTGTCAGAAGTGGAAGTTGAGGTAATGGTTTGAGGAAGTAATGGCGCTACCATGTGCTTATTGCAAAATGGTGAGGGCAGGCGTAGTTACACTGGGCATTAGAGTCAGCATGGCAAGGCCCAAAGGCAAGAGGTGTCAGAATGAGGCACGAATGGTGGTGGTGCTGGTGAAAGACTATATCTGAGCAGAATTGACCTCCAAAGTCCAGTTCATTTAAACAGTGTGTTTGTTCTACAACGTCCTAAAGAGATGGTTAGGTTGGAATGGAGCACAGTCGCCATCCAGTCTGATTGCTAACCATGTCTGAGCATGGTACATCAATGATGTTGTAACGCACTCAGTAGTTGGGTGAAGGCTCCCGGGGAGGGAGGTGCAACAGGGGGTTAGCTGCTTTCCCCCTCCTCCATAAAGAAATCCAGGTGGGAGACACAGCCGTTCGGGGTACTGGACCATTTATTGGACAGAGGAGCACCCACACCTCGTGGTTACAATCCCAGACAACACTGCAGCAGAACCTACAGGTTACAAAACCCCACCTCACCATCCCGCGTGCCGTACTTATATAACCGTTAGCTTTGTACTCCCTCGCTCGCTCACGACATACAGCGCGCATGCGCTCAATGCCGGCACTTAAAGTGACCGTTACAATGTGACACTAATGTCTGAACGTAATTGCCGAATGATCCCTCAAAGCTACTGTCCTGTAAGCTACTCAGATACTAGTCAGTTAGAGAACTGACATGTAGTCCAAGAACCGTTTTAACCTACCAGGTTGATTTGGTTCTTGGTTCCTGCTTTGCAACCTGCTAACCCTGTGAACACAAGCATGCTAACAGAGGCATCTCTCTTTCTCTCGCTAACAGTACCCATCATACCCAGCTACTTGTACACAGTGGACGATGAAGCGTCCGCCGCGGTGAGGAACCACTCCGTCTCCTCTCACTCTTCTTCTGGCACCTTCCAGAACATCGTGTCTCTGTATGATAACTCCACACAGCTAACCAACCTCAGCCCTCAGTTCAGTACCCCCACTGTGAACACTCCAGTGACCCAGAGCTCCACTCTGGCCCCCAATGCCTCCAGCTGTCCCAAGGCGGATGATCAGCTTTTGAACGAGAATGTGAAGGTGGGGCTCCTGTTCGCCTCGAAAGCCACCGTCCAGCTCCTCACCAACCCCTTCATAGGACCCCTCACCAACAGGTAATTAACCCCCTGAAGCTTTTACTTGGAGCCATACATGAGCCCTCGGGGGAATATTAAGGAAAACTCACTTGTTCAGTTCTTGTGTTCAGTTGGGTATCTGGAGCTTCTACCAACCCACTGACTGTGAGCTGCCTAGATCAGAAAACATGGGATTCAACAACCATTCAGATTTGGCTTCCCCTACGACATCAGTATCGCCCCATGACTTTAGAACCACCTCCGTGAATTATTATTTTTCACTAGCTTCCAGCTTCTCATATGCCAGCTTCTTATTCCTGGATTTATTATTGTGGCACCTTAAGTGGTTACACAATTTAAGGTGGATAGGGAAAACGTGAATAAGAAACTGGAAAATAAGAAGCCTGCTTAGGGATAAACACTCTGGTGTCGGGTTGTTGGTGTTGTCCCATTAGCTGTGAGACTGTCTTGCATCCTGTTTATCTCTTTTGGCTCTTGGCAACAAGTAAAAGCCAGTTCACGATTTACTATCATCTGGTCTCTTGTTCAATCACTCTCACTTTCATTCCGGAAAACAGGGGTGCCTGGTCACTCTATCCTACATGCAGTAAAGAGCTAATGCTAATGCTTACTCTATGCATGTTGGACAGGATGACAAAATATCCCTGTCTTCCAGGTACAGTCCCCATTTTTGGTGGTCTGTCCCTGGAAAATGGAAAATCTTTGTCAGCTCCAGTGCCGCAGAAGTTCAGTCTTTACAGTTTCCTGAAAACAGTTTTCCTATGCAGTGACATGCCAAATTTTGATTGATGGTGTTTCAGTGTATTTTGCACCATGCTGAGTGAAACAGGGTTAACATGAACACTGCTAATGCTCACTCAACACTACTGAGTTTACTCAGACTCTACATAATGAACGTGTTGGTTGATCTTTTCCTGTGTTTGCAGAATAGGCTACCAGATCCCCATGTTCGCTGGATTCTGCATCATGTTCCTGTCTACAATCAGTGAGTGAGGCGCGCTTCTACCTGCGCTACCTGCCTTTACGCTTTTCTATATTTCTGACCCAAACATAATCAGACTTTCACATCAGTCATAATAACAGGTAACGACAACTCAGTTAAACAAATAAGACTGAAATATAAAACTTTTTTTATTTATCTGTGAGTGTCAAAAGTATGTAATCGTCTCGTGCGCCAATAACTGGAACTGTATATTAGCTTGGAGGAATGTTCTTGTCTCTGCCTATTTAGCCTACTGCAGTTTAGCCCCGCCCATAACGCTGAAGTTATAAGGAGTGTTTCTATCCTGTGAGACAGGGTAGCCAATCAGAACAAAGCTAATTTAGACAGGGTAAATGAGTCTTAAAGGCAGAGTAAGGACATGATGTCTATCTAAAGGTGCTACAGAGAGGCCAAAAAACGGCCACATAAAAAGTTAGGACTGTTTTTAGCACATAAACCACAACAGCTTTATACCCAACAGCCTCAAGGGTAAAATCAATATGGGCTGTTCACTTTGAACCAGCTGGTTATAACTAATGTTTTTATATCCTGAATATTGAGTATATGTGTGTGTGTGTGTGTGTGTGTGTGTGTGTGTGTGTGTGTGTGTGTGGTCTGTTTAGTGTTTGCCTTCTCCTCAAGTTACGCCCTGCTGTTTGTAGCTCGATCACTGCAGGGTGTCGGATCCTCCTGCTCTTCTGTAGCAGGTAATGCATACTACACCACTCAAATGATAAACTGAAAGAGTAAAAAACGTATGATTTTATTGATTGATTAATTTTGTATATTCGCTTTATAGTCATTACTGAATAATTCATAATATTTACTGAATAATTCATAATAGTTGCTGAATAATTCATAGTAGACACTGAATAATTCATAATAGATACTGAATAATTCATAATATTTACTGAATAATTCATAATATTTACTGAATAATTCATAATATTTACTGAATAATTCATAATATTTACTGAATAATTCATAATAGTTGCTGAATAATTCATAGTAGACACTGAATAATTCATAGTAGATACTGAATAATTCATAATAGTTACTGAATAATTCATAGTAGATACTGAATAATTCATAGTAGATGCTGAATAATCCATAGTAGTTACTGAATAATTCATAGTAGATGCTGAATAATCCATAGTAGTTACTGAATAATTCATAGTAGATACTGAATAATTCATAATAGATACTGAATAATTCATAGTAGATACTGAATAATTCATAGTAGATACTGAATAATTCATAGTAGATACTGAATAATCCATAGTAGTTACTGAATAATCCATAGTAGATACTGAATAGTTCAGAGTAGTAGGAAGCGGTTTATGTAATATTTCTGCATTTACAGAAGACATTTAACTGACTGTTGACTTCGAGTGTTTTTTAGCATTGTTGGCCACGTAGCTTGTGTGCACAACTAAAGAAGATAATCCTGGAGATCTAACATGTCTTGACTGATGGACTTCATTGGAGTAAAGGAGGGACTGTGTACATCTGCCACTGTTTTGTGTGTGTATGTAGGCATGGGAATGCTGGCCAGTGTATATACAAACGATGAGGAGAGAGGGAATGCTATCGGAATTGCACTGGGAGGGCTCGCTATGGGAGTACTGGGTATAGTATAGTAATGTCATACTATGTATAGTAATGTTGTGTGCTAGGAAAGTTATTAAAGGTGCCATAGAATGTATGTATTCAGTATTTCAATTGTTCTCTGATGTGCTACATGAAGGTATGTGACTTTGGTGCCCAGATGTTGTCCTATACTGTGCCCATTTACATACTATGATTCGGTTCTAGAATGAAATGAGCTGTTTTCCCTTTTTTGGTGAGCTCATGAATAATCAGATGAGCTCTGCTCTGATTGGCTGGTTTACAGCGAGACGCTCTGATGATCATACAGAAGCAACATGTGGAAATAGACTAAATAAAATGAGCCTCTGTGTAAATCAGCTCCACCATCATATTTAGCTAGCTATGCTAGTTACTTGGAGCTAATGCTAGTAGCTAACGTTACCTGTACTAGCTACTGGCTTTCCATCTGGACATCAGCACACAGTAGATTAAAGGTGTTCCTCACTATGGAACTCTCAGTTTAAGATGATCTGCTTTAACCGGCAAACACGGATACAATCACACAGCATGACTGCTGCTTACATGCTGCTGTTGGGATTATGATGCTAATAAAGGTGGAGCTACTCCTCCTTTCAATCTTATCAGGGTCAAACGCTGAGCGGAGCTGCTTCATATTGCTTCATAAGAGTTTGGGAAACTGGGCAGACTCTGGATTACAGTTGTCTGAGATTCTGTTAAAGGGGAATTTTCTGTTCCACCTTAAATGGTGCCGCAGTTACATTCTGGCGCCTGTACAAACTGCAGCATTTAAGGTGGAACTAAACATTGGATTGAGAAACTGGTGTATCTGTACCAGCTTCAGCCTAACCATGTACCGCTGACAGTTGAGTTCCTTGGGAAGGGAATGAATGTTCCACCATCCCCTTCAGTGCCTGGAACACTGGATGTCTCCAGATAATCCACTATGATTGCTGTAGCTTTGTGGTAGTTGTATGTGAATGTTGGGGGGTGTAAATATTAATGAGCCCGTAAGAGTTTAGGATTTGGAATGCAAGATGTGTGTAGAAGGAACAACAGTGTTTGAAGTTCATGGTATGTCAGTGGGGTGTACTGAACTCCCCTAATTTAACAACAGCAATGTTCGTACAGGTTTACATTCTACGGCACCTTTAAAACTGTGCTGGATTGTGCTACAGCGGTTTGCTGATTTGTTCATAGATCACAGAAGCACAATAAGAAATGATGAATGTGTAACTCTCGCTGACGCACCGTGTGTGTGTGTCTGTGTGTCTCAGTGGGGCCTCCGTTTGGCAGTATAATGTACGAGTTTGTGGGGAAAACGGCTCCATTCCTCATCCTGGCTGTTCTAGCAGTGCTGGACGGAGGTGAGTTAGCCTGTTGCATGATTAGCCACCACGCTAGCTGTAGCTTTACTGGCTGCACTGTGTTGGAGCTCAGTTTGTAATCTGGCTTTTTCTTCTTTCTCTCATTCTTTGTTCAGCTCTGCAGCTGTTTGTGCTTCAGCCATCAAAGGTTGAGCCAGAGGTGAGTAGCCTGAGGTGATGCACCAATCCGATGTTAGGTATTTAGACTGATCCATGGGAATTATCCATTGACTCATTTGCCATGCTCTGTACGGCATATGTCAGCAGCACACGGGCTGACACATTTATTTATTTGGATGTATTTTAAGTTTAAGCATACCGGACAAAAAATAAGTAACCTGTGACTAGGGTGGCTATTTTCATAACCCCAAAAAGGAGGTGAGGTATACGGTTTATTAATTCAACAATAGCATCTGATTGGTACTGAGTTTTCACCAATATGCAAAGTTCATGTATTAGAATCGGTAACGAAACTGGTGCATCCCTACTAATAACAGTTAATGATGGTGGGGTGTGTAGTGAAGGCATGTATTCACATTTTCCCAAAAAAACATGACAAATTTGTACTGTATGGATGGTTCTAGAGTATAAATGGTTATAGGGTATAATAGGTAATAGAGTATAAATGGTTATAGGGTATGAGTGGTTGTAGAGCATAAATGGTTGTAGAGCATGAATGGTTATAGGGTATGAATAGTTATAGAGTATGAATGGTTATAGAGTATAAATGGTTATACAGTATGAATGGTTATACAGTATAAATGGTTGTGTAGTGTAAATGGTTATAGAGTAGAAATGGTTATACAGTATGAATGGTTATACAGTATAAATGGTTGTGTAGTATAAATGGTTATAGAGTATGAATGGTTATACAGTATAAATGGTTATAGAGTATGAATGGTCATACAGTATAAATGGTTATACAGTATAAATGGTTATAGAGTATGAATGGTCATACAGTATAAATGGTTATACAGTATAAATGGTTATAGAGTATGAATGGTTGTACAGTATACAGTGGGGTGTGAAAGCTTGGGCAGCCTTGTTAATTTTCCTGATTTACCTTTATAAAGCATTGATTGTTTGGATAAAAAAAATTGCGTTAAATATATCATATAGGGGACAAACACAGTGATATTTGAGAAGTGAAATGAAGTTACACCCCACTGTATATGGTTATAGAGTATGAATGGTTATAGAGTATAATTGGTTATAGAGTATGAATGATTATACAGTATGAATGGTTTGAGTGATGATGGTGAGTGATGAACAGTAATCATTAATACCTCAGATTGACCACCTCAAAAGTGTATGAAGTGGTGCGGTCTCAACCATATAGATGGTGAATTGCTGTGATGTGGTGTCGGTCTTTATCATAATGCGGTTATTTTATTAATCTATGTTATAATTCACTGTTGCTGTATTTGGGTTATATGTGGCACAAACTGGTTACAGACTAGACCAGCAAGCATAGAGTTCTACCTAATGCAGGAGCTAACTGTCAGATCAGCCTGCTGCTGCTGATTCCTGGGGGTGTCGGGTTAAACGTGTGACTGATCTCTGGGAAAGCGCTGCAGGTCTGAAGATGAAGCACTACATTGTGTATAGGCTGTATGAGGTTTGAGTGTAGTCCTGCTGAGTGTGTGTAACAGAGTACAGTTACGGTGGTTGAGTTGGTGGAGTTTGTGTGTGTGCTGTATTGCGAGTATATAGAGGAGCTCTGAGGAGCACTGAGGAGGTGTATATCAGTGTGTATGTGTGCAGTAGCGTGTGAGAGAAAGAGAGAGAGAGAGAATGAACATGCTTGACCTGTATGTATTATAGCTGTGACCTGTAGGTAATGAGGTAAGAGGAGGAAGTGGAGATCGTTCAGCAGGTTCCTCCTGCTCCATCTCCATTCCCTTAATCAGCTTATACAATCAAATATTCCTCTTCTTCTTCTTCTTCTTCTTCTCCTCCTCCTCTTCATCTTCCCTTTTCTTCTTTTTATCATCTTTTTTCATCTTCTTCTTTTCCTTTTTTTTCCATAATCATTTTCATTTGCTTCTTTTTCTTCTCCTTCTCTCTCTTCCCCTTTTCCTCCTCATCATCAACATCTTCATCTTCTTTTTCTTCTCCTTCTTCTTTTCCATCTCCTCCTCATCATCATTTTCTTCTGCTTCTTCTTCTTCTTCTTCTTCTTCTGCTTCTCCTTCTTTTTCTGCATCTTTTTCTTCATCTTGTTCTTCTTCTTCTTATTCTTCTTCCTCTTTTTCTTCTTCTTCTTCTGCTTCTTTTTCTTCTTCTTCTTCTTTTTCTCCTCCTCTTCATCTTCCTTTTTCTTCTTTTTATCGTCTTTTTTCATCTTCTTCTTTTCCTTTTTTTTCCCATAATCATTTTCATTTGCTTCTTTTTCTTCTCCTTCTCTCTCTTCCCCTTTTCCTCCTCCTCATCATTTTCATTTGCTTCTTTTTCTTCTCCTTCTCTCTCTTCCCCTTTTCCTCCTCATCATCAACATCTTCATCTTCTTTTTCTTCTCCTTCTTCTTTTCCATCTCCTCCTTATCATCATTTTCATCTGCTTCTTTTTCTTCTTCTTCTTATTCTTTTTCTTCATCTTGTTCTTCTTCTTATTATTTTTCTTCATCTTGTTCTTGTTGTTGTTCTTCTTCTTCTTCCTCTTCTTCTTCTTCTTCTTCTTCTTCTTTTTCTTCTTCTTCTTCTTCTTTTTCTGCTTCTTCTTCTTTTCCTCCACCTCATCATCATATTTTTTGTCTTCTTCTCCTCCTTTTTCTCGTCTTCCTCCTTCCGTTCATTAGTGATGGTCCTCTCTGTGTGTTCTGTTGGGAGGTGGACTGTTAGAGTGTGTCCAGTGATTAGGGGTGGGGATGAGATAGGGGGTGTAAAGGGCAATACAGGCTGATGTAATGAGGGCAGGCAGGGTGATTAGCAGGTGATGGTGTCCCAACAAATTAAATACTAAAAACATTAAATTATATTTAATATTTAATAATAATAGTAATAATAGTAATTATTATCGTTTACTATACTTGGGCTGCTGCAATATGTGACTTTCCTTCTGGGATTGATAATGAGATTAGATCAGACAATATTTAGCAGACATCTTGATTTCGGTACATGTTCAGTGTTAGATTTAAGATGCAGATGACATTTAGACATTTTAACAGTTAATTGGATTATTACTGACACTGTAATCAAATCAAGTGAGTATTAATTTGAAATTAAAATGTTGCTTATTTTAAGTAATGAATAAAATACATTTAATAGTGTAATATTATAATATTAGTACACATCTTAGTCATTATATGTAATAATAATTTAATTTTAAAATGTATGTTTGTGTGTTTGTTTTCCAGAGCCAAAAGGGAACGCCGCTGCTCACCCTCATGAAAGACCCATACATCCTCATCGCAGCGGGTGAGTACAAACATAAACAACAAACATATTACCACAGGTTTATTATAATAAAAAAAACATCACAGACATATCATGCAATAATATCACAATATAGCATCTTCTCATGATATCAGCATATAGCATCACCATATACATGTAGCATCACCATATATAGTATCACCATATAGCATCACCATATAATATCACCATGTAACATCACCATATAATATCATTATATAGCATCACCATATAGCATCACCATATAATATCATTATA
Source organism: Prochilodus magdalenae (assembly GCA_024036415.1). Lineage (NCBI taxonomy): Eukaryota > Metazoa > Chordata > Actinopteri > Characiformes > Prochilodontidae > Prochilodus > Prochilodus magdalenae. The sequence goes on along the minus strand of JAMWET010004254.1, from coordinate 77,412 downwards.
TAGCCTCACCATATAACATCACCATATAGTATCACTATATAACATCACCATGTAACATTACCATATAATATGACAATATACTATCACTATATAATGTCACCATATAATATCACAGAAAGAAAAATTAAAAGAAAAAAAAGGAAAGAGAATAAGGAAAACAAGAAAACAGGGAAGGAGAGTGAATGTGAAAAAAATGAGAAAAAGAGACATATAGGAATAGAGGAATAAATACAGAAAGAAAAACTAAGGAAATGAGAAAGAAACACATCTGTGTGTGTGTTTGTGTGTGTGTGTGTGTGTGTGTGTGTGTGTGTGTGTGTGTGTGTGTGTGTGTGTGTGTGTGTGTGTGTGTGTGTGGTGCAGCTGTGGGAGTGAAGTGATAGTTAATGCTGGGTATTATCTTCGAGGAGAGAGAAAGAGGGGGGTGCAGCATGCTCCTTCACTCTGTCTGTCTTTCAGGCTCTATCTGTTTCGCTAACATGGCCATCGCGATGCTGGAGCCTGCTCTGCCCATCTGGATGATGGAAACTATGTGTGCCAGAAAATGGCAGCTAGGTAACACAAACACACACCACAATCAGACACATAGTCCACAATCAGACACACACACCACAATCATATACACACAACGAAACACAAACACACACCACGATCAGATACATACACACCACAATCAGACACACACAACGAAACACAAACACACACCACAATCAGATACATACACACCACAATCAGACACACACAACGAAACACACACACACACACCACAATCAGACACATACACACCACAATCAGACACACACACAACAAAACACACACACACACACCACAATCAGACACATACACACCACAATCAGACACACACAACGAAACACAAACACACACCACAATCAGACACACACACACCACAATCAGACACACACACCACAATCAGACACATACACACCACAATCAGACACACACAACACAATCAGACACATACACACCACAATCAGACACACACACACACACACCACAATCAGACACATACACACCACAATCAGACACACACACCAGAATCAGACACATACACACCACAATCAGACACACACAATGAAACACACACTCCACAATCAGACACACACAGTGAAACGCACCCACCACAGTTAGACAGACATGCACAGACATGCACATACATATACCGACAAAATCAGACACACATGCACAGAAACACATACACAGACACAATCAGCTGCACACACAATCATAAACACAGACACAGAATCATAAACACACACCGCAATCAGACACACGTGCATACACACATACACAGTTTTGCTGTTCTTGCTGTAGCAGGTGTACAGCTGTATACTGCTGGTATTCAGGACTCTTAATGCGCTCTTCCCAATTCAACATGATCTGTTTTCAACTGTCTGAGATCCCTGGTTACCACAGCCATCAAACCTCCAGTACAGGCTGCCTGGAAGCCCCTGTAACAGTAAACACAGCACGAGGGAAGGTGTAGAAGCACATACAGGACATCTGGAAGATACAGACATTTTATTTCCTGTCCAAACCGCCAGTGAACTACCAGTGAACCGCCAGTGAACTACCAGTGAACTACCAGTGAACTACCAGTGAACTACCAGTGAACCTACACATGTGTTCTTAGTGTGGAATGTTGATGATGGGAAAATAGTGGAAAACCTGAATAAAGAAGTTTTCCTTTTTTGCCTGCATGTGTCCTCCACCATAAAACAAACAGCGTCTCAGATATCAGGCAGTATTTTCATAAGCATCGACTGTAATAGCATTCTGGTTCCACTCACCACCACTGTGAACAGCTCTGAGTGCTTCACACTGAGCCACACTGAAGGACTGAGCCAGACATGCAGAAAGACTAAAGGTCTGATCTGGACACCCAGAATGACTGAAGGACTGAGCCAGACACGCAGAAGGAGTGAAGCACTGAGCCGGACACCAAGAAGGACTGAAGCACTGAGCAGAGGGACTGAAGGACTGAGCCGGACATGCAGAAGGACTGAGCTGGACACACAGAATGACTGAGCCGGACATGGAGAAGGACTGAAGGTCTTATCTGGACACCCAGAATGACTGAAGGACTGAGCCGGACACACAGAAGGACTGAGCTGGACATGGAGAAGGACTGAACCAGAGACACAGAATGACTGAGCCGGACATGCAGAAGGACTGAGCCGGACACGCAGAAGGACTGAGCCGGACACGCAGAAGGACTGAAGGACTGAGCTGGACACGCAGAAGGAGTGAAAGACTGAGCCGGACACGCAGAAGGAGTGAAGGACTGAGCCGGACACGCAGAAGGACTGAGCCGGACATGCAGAAGGACTGAGCCGGACACGCAGAAGGACTGAGCCGGACACGCAGACGGACTTTGCTTACATCTTCACTATT
>JAMWET010004254.1:32500-70000 GCA_024036415.1 Prochilodus magdalenae | reverse complement strand
TACTGAATAATTGCTAGTGTATACTGAATAATAAGTCTTAAGGTGAATAACTTCATTAAGTCTGCAGTGTAAAGCGATACAAGAAAACACTAAGACTGTTCTCCTTTTAAACGTCAGCAGAGAGAGGAGAGAGAAGAAGCAGGTTCTGTTAGAACATTCAGACTCTCTGGCCTTGCCCTGCCACTTCCTGTCTGACAGGAAGTGAGACCATTCCTTTAAAGGTTTTACTAGATTAGATTATTGCTAGTGTGTGTGTGTGTGTGTGTAGTAATGGGAACACTCAGTTCACAAAGTGGTCAGCAGTTAGAGCTCTACTGTGGCCTGGGAAAAACAAGACGAAAGCAAAGGTCAGAACCAGAACATTCCAGCCTCCATCACTGCCTCACTCTCACAGCTATGGCTAAAGATCTGCCTTCGGTGTTTGAGGGAGAATTTGTTCTGCTAGCATTAGCACACAGATCACCCAGATTTGATGCATATTTTTCCATTCACAGGTGCCTTTTGCTAAGGACATCTACGGACTCATACTGCCAAACTTTGGAGTTGGTTTTGCAATTGGTAAGCATTAGTAATTAGGCATTAGCTCTTTTCATACACCACGGTCTTGTTCTGAGCCTTGATACATGCTGTGCCGGGCTCCAGTTGGGCTCATTCATTGTTTTCCCTAGCTAGCCACTTCACTCTTGGCTGGCTGGACCTGTCAGTAACAGGCAGGTGAAGGACCTGGTAGCATTTGGCTACTTACTGGCGTCCTCCAGTATATGTCCCCGTTACTGTACACCTTTTGAGTTTGTTGAATCACTGCTTCTCCAACTTGGTGACCCTATCCCACCCATGTAGCATCATCATAAAAGTATTGGCAAATGCACTTTTATTTTGACCAGGCACATTTGCATTCAGCTGACACTCTTATCCAGAGCGACTTACAAGGGTAGTCATATTACAGGTAGGCCAGTGTAGTGTTAGGAGTCTTGCCCAAGGACTCATATTGGTGTAGCACAGCATAGTCACCCAGACTGGGATTCGAACCCCAGTCTCCCACATTTGGTGGTGGCGGCAGCTCCCTGGTGGGTAGTGGTGTTATCTGCTGAGCTACACCAACCGGCGCTTAAAGGCATCAAGAAATGTCCAGTCCAGCAATGGCCCAACACAAAACACAAGAAGGGGGTAATGCAGGAGGGGGCAACATACAGTACATCGCACCAACAGCAGTTGTAAGAAACTGACCTGAGAGCCACTTTGCATGTTGGTAGTTTATCTGACATGGAAGGCCTTCGGTCCAGCTCCTGAAGTCCTAGCCAATGGTAGTTCAATGGCAGAACATGCTTGGCTGTATCTACTTAAATACCGCAGAGAAAACAATCCTGTCCTGCTGTGTTTGTGTTAGGCATGGTGGACTCCTCTATGATGCCGATCATGGGATACCTGGTGGATCTGAGGCATGTCTCCGTCTATGGAAGCGTTTACGCCATTGCTGACGTGGCCTTCTGCATGGGCTTCGCTTTCGGTGAGGAACCTGTTCAATCTGCACATCCACAACAAACACTGTCTGTCACATTGCTATGATTTTCACAATTCCAAGCTGGCTAGCTAAGCATGTGGGCACCCCTTCTAATTACTGGGCTCAGGTGTTTCAGCCACATACATTGATAACAGGTGTATAAAATCAAGTCATGCAGTCTCCATAAGCATACACAGGCCATAGAATGGGTGCACACTGAAGAGTGTTGCTTAGAACATTGTCTTATGGTGCCACCTTTGTCGGTTTGTGAAATCGCTGTCCTGCTAGAGCTGCCCACGAACAGCTGTAAGTGCTATTAATGTGACCTGGAAGCATCTAGGAGCAACAACGACTTATCCAAAGTGGCAGAAACGGGCTGCCTTCTAATGCATCACTCACTACAGAGTTCCAAACTGCCTCTGAAAGCAGCATTAGCACAAGAACTGTGCATCAAGAGTTTTATGGTCTCTATGATTGAGCAGCTGCACACAATGTCATGTGTCAGCTGGAGTGGTGTAAGGCTTCAAGACTGGACTCTGAAGCGGTGGAAATGTTCTGTGGTGGGATGTATCATGCTTCTGATGGAGACAGTCTGATGGAGAAATCTGGGTTTGGTGGATGAATCCAGGAGAATGCTACCTACCGGATGCATAATGCATAGTGCCAACAGTAAAGTCTGGTGGAGGAGACAACTATATGCCTCCAGCTTTGTGGCAGGAGGTTGGGGAAACCCCATTTCCTGATCCAGCATGACTATCACAGCATTTCCATAAGACATGAATGGGATCCATTGTGCTGTACTAGAGGAACATAGACTATGTATTGCTAAGTACGTCTGTGTCTTGTCCTGCAGGTCCCTCAGCTGGTGGAGCTATAGCACGCAGCATTGGGTTCCCCTGGCTAATGACCATCATCGGTGTGGTGGACATCCTGTTTGCACCACTCTGCTTCTTCCTCCGCAGCCCGCCTGCTAACGAGGAGAAAATGGTGAGCTGTTATATTAAAGCAGTTATATTAAAGCAATGGTGCTGCTAACAGTAAGACTTAATATTCGTTTGCCCTGGAGCTACGAGGCTAATAATGCTAACAAGTAAGGGAGCCAGTGATGGTGCTAACTGCACCTTGGAGCATGTGGAGTTGTTCGGTAATCTCCAGTATGCTTGATGAGGTGGTTTCTGACACTGTGTGACTCTCTGTTATCTCTGAGCATGACCTAAGGTATGTTAGCATAGCTAAATACAGTAGTAGCAGTTGGCACAAAGCCTGAATAAAGCTTTGGTCAGTACTTTAGTACATTTATAGCACTATAAAATGTTTAGGAAACCCAAAACCATATTGTATCGCCAGGTTCTCGGAACATTACACATGCAATATTTTTTGGGTACTTGTGATCAAATCTGTTTTGTTGAATAAGACAACAGAATACAGAGAATGCATGTCTGCATGTCTACACTTTGTTGAACTCAACACATTGGGGAAAGAAATAACATAGTAAGTCTGGCCTGTGTAAAAAGTTATGACAGATGTTTCATGCTCGGCCGCGCATGTGACGTAAGCAGGGACGGGCCTTATCTCTGTACCTGACTGACCCAACAGCCACGAATGCAGACACTCAGCAAGCAGTGATGTCCTCAATGAGTCATCCTGTTAGTAGACGGCTGCACCACACAGGACTACATGCACACAGACCGTTACGACGACTGTCCTCAACACCACGTCACCGTCACCCAAGGACTGCAATGGTGTCATGCCAGACTGTCATGGAGTGACTCAGAATGGCAGCGGGTCATCTTCAGTGATGAGTCCTGCTTCTATCATGGTGGAGATGACCAATGGGTCCGTGTGTGGAGGCACCCTGGTCAGCACCAAGATGAATTGTTTGTTGTCATGCTTTACTCACCCAGAAGGCCTGGTGTCACTCCATCTCCACCCCTTACACAGTTACATTATTATGAGCCCCGGGACGTCACAGATGCCAGGGTTGACAGGGTTTGCTATACGTATAAGTAAGTGAGCACACCAGTCGTATCAGAGTGCAGAATGATCGTCATGGGCACAGGACAATATAGGTGTGGTAATAGGGTACCGGGGCGAAGGGTGGTGGTGCCTTCTAAACTGCTAACTTTGTGGGATGTTGTAAAGCCAGCGTACTGGAGGTATACTGAGAATGGACTTCTCCCATATTGAGTGCCCCCCGGCAGTGGTGCGCCATTGATGCCAGAAAGGAACAATGATTGGAGTGAGTGGGACAGAGCAACGGACATGCCACAGTGGCCTAGTTAACCCTTATAATTAACACAGGACCACAGGGGAAAGCATCAAGGATCCAGATTAAGTGAACCCTGTTCATTTCTACGCCGATACATCATTAAGGCATCAATGTTAAGCGAGGTTAATCGTCAACGCCACCTCCAGTTTGCACAGGAGTAACGTAACTGGACACTGGAGGACTGGAAAAAAATTTCCTTTTTTAGGGAAATCCAAGTTCGTGCTGTATAAAGTTAAAGGACAGTGGTGTACACACCACCAAACACATAAGAACCACCTCCAAGAGACAACTCCAGGCCAAGAGTGGTAGTGGCAGTGTACATCTCAGGGGGATGTTTTTACTAGCATGATCTTGGAACACTAAAACAGCTGCATGAGTTTCTGGATGGCAACGGCTGCTTGGCACTTCGGTAATAGTGCCTATCATCAGGGTAACACCCAACCTCAGCGTGCAAGGTTGGTGCAAGGAGCATGACAGTGGCTTTGGTGTCCTTTTCTGGCCTGCTGAATTGCCTGATCTCACACCATTGGAGCATATTTGGAAAGTCTTTGGGTTCACCGTGCTGACCCACAACCAGATAATCTGAGGAACCTCCACTGCAGTTGAAATGGGCATGAGTGCCTCTAGATACCCATCACCTGATACAGTCCATGCCACATTTTCTTGCTGGGACCATCTGAGCCAAGGGTGGTTATTCCCACTATTAGGTAGGTGGTCAAAATATCCTGATTTGACTGTGTGAAGTTCCCTATACCAAAAACAGACTAAAATCTCAAACCAAATCAACAAAACATTTGCTTGGAAAGAAACACAAACAAACAAACAAGTTAAAAGTGTAGGATATAGACCCTTGAAAAGCAGGAGACATCTGCCAGGCTTTGTGAAGTATCTGAAACCAGTAGATTAACCTCCTGGCCTTGTGGAAGCTGATATGCCCCGAGAAGGGCAGCGTCGTCTCTGCGGAATGACCCCGCTTCATAAGCAATCTTGACATTTCATTATGACGTCCTTAAAGCACTCCAGGGTCCACGAGGATGCGGCTCCTATTGATTTACCCATCCGTTACTTCTGTTTGGCCATGGCGGCGTATACTGATACGGTGTCGGTAATCAGAACTCCACCTCGCATCCTTATTCGGCCTGATTTGGAACATCTGACATGATAGAACCTGACCGAAATGGAAAATGATGTTACGTCATAGATACAAACAAAAGACTGGCCAGGATGCCCTTAAGCAAAGATCAAAGAGTGATGGTGATGGGAGCGGACTTGTGCGTTTGCCCTCCAATGTAGGCTTTGATCAAAGCTCTGCTTCGTGTTCTTTTCCCTATAAGAGCACTACAGCGCCTCTGAAGAGGATTCCCAACCACACGACCATGCACGATCATGCATGCGCACACATGCACCCACCCTCCACCCAAGAGCCTAGTCTACAGGCACAATCCCAAACCACTGATCCGCATACATTACTGGAAAGCTTAAAGAAATGAAATGTGGTTTAAAGACAGTCTGGTGCTTCAGCATGTGTTCTTTTGCCCCAGCTTAGCGTTTTGGGTGGTGTTAAACATGCATCATAGCTTAAAACTGCTCTCGTCAATGGGTAGCCTTAATTAAAGAGGCAACCTGGAGCTGAATATGTTACATGTAATGTCCTCTCACTACAATACCCAGCATGCAGTACACTACATAACAAGATTCTGTGTTATATTCCACTTGCTTATGGATTCATAGTCTAATGCTAGCAGACAAACCAAACAGGGAGTTAAACTCAACAAGCAAATCAAAGCATACATACTCAAAAGGAAAGAGAACAGAGGCAGAAAGCAAGGGACAAACCAGAGTCAAAACCAAAACAATGCAAATGAACCAGCAAAAAAGGTAAAGGGAGAACCAAAAGTCAAAAGCCAACAAACAGACAAAGGTCAAAACCAGAAATACAAAATATGCAGGAGAAAAATATGCACCGCTTAGTAAGGCAACAAGTGGCAACACCTAGAAAAGAGTGAGAGCAAACAGCCAATTATAAAAGCAGGAGACGTTAACGAGGGACAGAAACGGATTAGAACTCAGGTGAGGCTGATCTGGGAGGTGGGTCGTGATTGGTGGACTGGGAGCAAATGGGTGTGAGGTCTTGCAGAGATGGCTGATGGGAGATGTAGTTCAGAGCATCGAAGGTAGGGAGAGAACCCCAAAGCATGACATAGATTGAGAACAGGTGGTACAGTGCAGGGAATGTCTCGTTCCATGTAAATGTCTCCAAAGCAGATGTTAATGATTGGCTAAAGGGAGGGACTTTTTTGGGGAATTTGGGCGTGCCCAAGACCATAGTGTGAAGGAAGTAGTTGAATCTGCAGGTGTATGGAAGTGTACAGTCAGCCTATCAATAAAATTAAACTCTGGCATCAAAGAGAGCAGCAATCGTCCACCTTACCTTCATGAGTTTTCTTGGAGCGCTCCTACATGAAACGAGACACTCACGGTTGGGCTTGATCCCTGACAGGCTAGACGATTTCATTGAGTACTTTTTCCTTCTGGTCCTGATAAATTGGCCACAGACGTAGCAGAATGCATCTGCTGGATGCTGCAGCCTCATGTTGCCCTCTAAATTACCTGTAGCTTTGTATCTACTATCCCCTTACTCAGCTGGAACATCAACGGAAATGGCTGTTTTAACACATCTGTATTTATACTGGTAGGTATACTACTGGACAGTCCCAGACAGTTCTTGAGAGTTCTAGACAATTCACAAGAGTTCTAAAAATTCCAGACAGTTCTAAAACATCTGGAGAGTTCTCACACTCGTAGTTGCTAAAGCTGGCGTAGACATGCCTGGGAAACCCTTGCCGTGTGGACAAGCACTGTCCTGCTGTAAAATGAAAGTTGGACGCCCTGCAATGAGAGGCGACACGTGGCTGGAGGATGTCATGTGCAAGCTGAGCTGTTAATATGCATTGTATCACTATTAGTGGTGACCAACTGTGGTGTGGCTCCTCAGATCATCAAACCAGCAGTTTGTCAGGCCAGTTTGGTGTTCCATAGCCAAGGCAGGACTGAAGCACTCACCACGAGGCCTCCATACTCAAACCCGACTGTTGTCAGACCTCAAACAGTACTTATGGTTCCAGTCCGTAGCAGTTCAGGTCTCTTGTTTTTGCGACACCGCTGCAAACGAGGGTGATCGTGTCTGGTTGTCAATGCCACGACATGTAATGGCACTGTGACACCAAACTTCCTTCTAAGCACCTGGAAATGGTCCAGGCAGAGACCAGGGTGTGTAATGAAGGTGCCACCTGTGTCTGGATGTGGACAAGGAAACTATCGGAGCTGCTTGTGCTTGTTGGCGGATCAAGTAATCCTTTCAAGTGGTGGTTTGCTGCGTGTGCATGACTGCATGCCAGGTTCTGCAGGAATCCAATATTTCTGGGTGCATTATTGTTTTGTCAATAAGTGTACAACCATTGAAAACTGCTATGGTATCAATCCATCCTGACTGCTAGCCTAGCCACTGAGCTATCTGAGCTAGCTTCTAATTCAACAATTCAGTTTAACAGTCATAAAAACTTTGTATTATTATTTACTTTGCTCTTCTGTCTTCTTCCTCTTTTTTTTCTTTTCCTTACTCACCCTTCCTCTTCTCTCTCTTTCTCGATGCCTGTCTTGGGTCTGTCTCTCACTTCCTTCTGCTCCTTTCATTATCTCTCTACTTCATCTCTCTCTCTCTCTCTTAGGCCATCCTGATGGACTCTAACTGTTCTATGAGAACACGCTCCTACTCCACCCAGGGGTCCAGTTATCAGATGGGGGACGATATGGACCCAGACAGTCCGGAGTAAATAAGCCTGCCTCACCTCCCTCCTCCTGATGACCACAACCCCCCAACTCCCCACCGCTTTGGCCCCCAGCCATGTATGTGCCCTTCTAGATTCTATTTTGTTGTAATAAAAGAGGAGGTGTCTTGGGGATGGCGAGGGCGGAATAGAGACTTTTATCAGAACATCGGAACCACGTGGCTGATTTTGTGAGAAATGTCCCCAGTGTTTGTCCGGCGCCGCTCCGTGACGTTTCGCGTTTGTCCGTTCTGCTGAAACCAAAGCCGTTCTCATTGTCCTTTAAACACGTCCAACCAACAGCCTTACCTGTTCACACAGCGCTGGGCCAGGCTTCGGAAACAGGGTCTTCAAAACCTTTAAAGCCACAAGCAGGGATCTGGAATGCCTTCTCTGGGTAAACATGCCATCACCGCACACGTTCACGAGCTGAGCCAAATGGGAACCAGTAGAACTTACAGTTCTAGCTTTGGTTAATTTTCCACCTGCTTGATAGATAGCTGGAACCGCCATACTAGTCGCAATTAGCAGCGTAATTGTCTTTTTGGACATGCCGTTCTGATGAGTCCTGTACCACGGCATTGAGAACAACGTCTCCATGCACACAGGATGATGTGTGTCGAGCGAAGCTTCAGTTCCTTCTCCTCAGTGTGTGAGCTAAAGGACTGGCTATCTTGAATACTAGTCAGCTTAGCTTAGCTTAGCTTAACGCTAGCTGTGCTGACAGGAAATAATAATGTAACATCAGCCTAGGAGAGGACGCGGGAAGAGACAAAATGGAGTCCACATTCCACCTTCCCCATACCGCCCATCATCAGCTTGAAGTGTTGCTGGAGGGCCATGGCTAATGCTACTGCAATCAGGGTCTTGCTGCTGCCTCTTTCCAGCCACCACTGCCAGTCCTCGCCATGCGGGTACACCTCTCTAAATGCTAATAACGTTAGTGTTAGCTTCTTAGCAAGTTTAGCAAACTCTTTACAAAATAGTCATTCTGAAAAATAATCATCGACACACCAGTGTACCGTCATACGTGTGTTCTATGTACCTTAACCTCCTGAGTTCCCAGTGTCCTTATATGAGGACATTACATTTCTGCTTCACTGCACCATGATACTTTTTAAAACATTGACCCTTTGGTCTCATATGAAGACATTTTTAACAAAACAACTTCCTGTACAAAGACAAGGTTTAGTTTTTATACTTGTTAGGTCCTACTAATCACAAATACCTAGGATATATAAAACTGCACACCAAGCAAGTCCGGGTCTCAGGAGGTTAAGGTCCATGTAGAACCATCTGTATGCTTAAACAGTTTATGCTTGAAACGTGGGTCTTCAGATGGATGGAGAATGTTTTTGTATGTGGTTCTAAAAAAAATGAAATGGTACGATGTACGATTGATATGATGTCAAGCTTGTATCAATAGAACAATGCTTTACTATATACAACCGAATACAGTATATTATCTGTCAACCTGAAGAGCCGTTAAGCAAAGAACTGTTTCATTTTTAAATCATGGTGGTAAATAGAATACAATGCTTGTACTAAAGCCCCCCAGAGGAACCATCTTTTGGTCAATGGAAAGCGGTCTTCAGTGCTATAATATTTAAATGTAATTACATCAGTCCATAATTAATTGCGCAGTTATCATTACACAGCTGAATTACATTTCCATCCCCTTCATATTCCGAATGGAAAGCTTCTGCATTTTTGTCTTTATGTTCATTTTTATATTATAAATGGAAAAAATCTGAAGGACAGTCTAAAAACAAGACTGTAGACAACAATAACTTTATCATATTTATACCATAATTAAAAATCTCCTCTTCTACAATAGATAGATGTACCGAATAGCATGTAACACACAGCTATGATTGGATTTGACATGGACTGGTCAGGTTTCTGGATGTAGGCCACACAGTGTTCAGCAGCAGTTAGGCCAGATTTGGTGGATACCTTGGTGAAGTTGAATTCCCTGTAGACTGGGATTTTAGCCACTGCTGGTAGACCCGAATGACCGTACGCTTCCATACACCTGCAGATTCAGCTACTTCCTTCACACTATGGTCTTTGGCACGCCCCAAATGCAGTCTCTCCTTTTAGTCAATCATTAACATCTGCTCTGGAGCCATTTTCCACACATGGAACAAGACATTCCCTGCCCTGTAGCACCTCCTCCCAATCTATTAATCCTGTCACTTACACCCCGCAGGTGTTTATAGACCCATCATCCTCATCTGCGCCATCTGCAGGAGCCTGAGTTTACTACCACCTTAAAAGGTGACCAATGCTTTTGTTATTGCTGGCTATACTGGTAATAAGTATTGGTCATTACTCTATATTCACTTTCTTTGAGGCATTTAAATATTAGAAATATATTTTTCTGTATCTCATCAAAAAGCTTCTCAGGCCGAAATCCCTGATTGTGGCTTTAAAACAGGCACTAGAATTTTAAATTACAAGATTTTGCAAGGTCGATGTATAGATGTGCAAAGATTTTCTCCAAAGACATTGGTCGAAGTGTATAATCAGATATGAGGAAGCTTCTCCAGAGAGCTCAGATTCAGCGCTGTGTGATTTAATGTTATATTTCAGTGTGCAGTTAAACACGCTGACTGCGGCTACCCGCAGTACTGACGGCTGTTCTTCACAAACCTAGCTAAACCCATTCGACTGTCTAAGCCTATTTATACAAACTCTGTCTTTACACGTGAGCTTGTTTATCCTGAGACGGCTAAAACGGACCACAGTTTACCTTGAAATGGCCTTAAAGTGTTTCCTTTATATTGTCAAAGGTGACTGTTCCACATAGAGCGCATGGTGCCATGTGCCACACTTCATTCCTTTTTATCACCAAATGGTGAAAGCATAAGCATAAACAGAGTGGGTGGTACAGGAGACTGGGTGTTTGAAGCCTATTGTAGAGGTTCATGTGATGTTTACATTCAGGATTGCCTCTAAACAGAGGCATTTCAGTCCGTCACAAATCAGCCTATTCCACTCCATTTGACAGGACCAAATAGCTCCTCATTCAGAATGTCAAGTCAGAGTCGCTTGGGACCGGAGACGTCTGCTTCATATGTGGTTATATCTAAACAGGGCTGTCAAACGGTTCAAATTACACTGCTCTGTGTGGTTAATCACCAGTAATCACATCATTTTATGCTGGTAACTGTGATTCATTGCATTGTTGCAAAGTCCCGTTTATCACGATTCATCGCATCACCCTTACTTCCAAGAATTCAATTTCCAATTCAGATGCTCAGCGAGAGCAACACTCTCTGCATGTTCCAGCCATTAAGTGTATATATCATTATATCTTATATACAGTCAATGAGCGTACACAGTCACCAGCCACACATTAGACTTCACTACAAAGTGGAATGTAAATACAGGGAGGTGGACGAAATGAACTGGCCGGTGAGTGTATATCTACAGCTCTGGGAAAATTTAGGAGACCACCTGAAAATGACCAGTGTCTCTAGTTGTACAGTTTCTGGGTTTGTGTTTGACCAAAATGAGCAGTTCTGATCAGATATTGTAGGAGATCTGTTTATTTAGTAAGTGGCTAATGAGCCTCCAGAAGCCTGTTTTTTTAACTTGCTGTGCATTTCACCCCAGCCACCGCTCGCCAGTCTTTCTGTAGGTCACTTGAGGTCATCTTACAGTGGTTAGGTGGCATTGGAATGAGGTGGCGCTCATGCCAGTCAGTAGAGAGTGGGTTTGGCCCTCTGCCAGCCTGTAGCTGTGTTGTCCTGTGTGTTGGCTGCTTGACCTTGTTCTTATGAACCAGGCGCTCACTGTATCTGCCAGTAAAGCTAGAACCCAACCTTCTGTTCCTCACTAAGAGTCTGCTGTACATGTGGATATGCTGATTGAAGAAGAAACTGGGGTGGTCTCTTATTTATTTCCAGAGCTGTATATGTATATGCAGTCAATAAAGAGAATCAGAGTCTGTTTGTGAACCCTTGTGAATTTTCATTGTATTAAAATAAATATGACCTGAAACGTAGTAACGTCTTCATACAAGTTCTAAAAGGAGATAAATAGAAAGAAATTAAAGAAATGATACAAAAATATTAAACTTGTTCATTTTCTCAGTGAGGAAAATGATCCAGTATGTCATATCTGTGAGGGTAAGGGGATGTGAACCTCTAAGATCAGCAGGTCATTTGGTGTTTTCAGTGAGGGGATGATGACGGTCAGGTGTGGGTAGACTCCCTGTTTTATTAAAGAACAGTGATCTTTCCAGGTCCGATCTACACAACTTCACATGATTGTGGAAGTGTGTCATGGTACGATTTCTGAGGAACCTCATGTTGATGCTCATCTCCCTGGAAAGAGTTACAGAACCATATCTAAAGAGTTTGGACTCTGAACCTTCCACAGTCACACAGACTGTGTACAAAAGGAGGAAACGCAAGGCGACTAAGCTGATGTATAGGACTGGCCAACACTTACCGGAAACGTTTAGCTTAACAAGGTGTTCACACCAGATACTGAAAGCAAAGCACAAACTTTTACCACTTGCAGTTAAAAAATATTGGATTTCTTTCCTATAAATTAATAATGATTTCCTTTAAACGAATGATCATTTGTTTAATCTGGATATCTTTATCTACTCTAAAGGCTTGCATTTGGAATTCTGATGTTTTAGGTAATGTTTATGCAGAAATATAGAAAGTTCTAAAGGGTTCGCAAACTTTACAAGTCCCACTGTATATCAAATATATATATACATGCACTGCCAATGAGTGTATATATATACATATGTGGTTATACAACTAATATTATATATATATATATATTTATATATATATATATATATATATATATATATATATATATATATATATATATATATGTATATATATATATTATATATATATATATATATATATATATATATATATGTGCATATACAGTTAATGGTTTCAGCTCCTCTGAGATTGTAGCTTCTCAGTCTCGTTCACACAGCTAGTGGGTTCTTGTGACAGTGAAGGACAGTTTGCTGCTTGTTAACTCATCCATAGTTCTCCTGTTAGCCCTCTTTAGTGTAGTCTGCTGAAGTTTCGCTATGAAAGCCATTTAAATGCTTTACATGACCAAGAGCCCTACAATCACAGGTTCTACAATAGCGACATACAGCATGTTGCAGCTTTTGATCCAGTTATTCCCAGACAGCCCTTATTATAAGCTATAACACATTATTTATAAGATTCTGTGTTGGGGTCGGCCCTCCAAATAACCCAGAATGATCATACAACAGTCTCATTGTTATATCTGATAATAAATGATTGCTGTAAAGTATGTTTCTTATTCGGTACCTCAGCTTATTTAGAGTATATTTCCATTTTTGAGTGTATATAGTATATATATCTATATTTTAATAAGTACGATGTTAACTGTTAGTGTTTGAGTTTTGTTCAAAAATGTCTACTTTAAGTCGTTTTAATTATTATTTTTCTTTCTAAAAATCTACGTTCAGATGTTCCAGACACGAGCTGAGGTTCATATTGTAGAAAATTGAATATAAACCTGCCTGAAAAGCCATATAACCCCAGAGTCACCACGGTGGTTCCACAAAATCGATTTCTTGACCACTTTACGAAGCCTTTGGCCATCTGATTGCTTCATGCCGCTCCCATCCGCTCTCCTCAGCGGGGGGGGGGAGTTTTATTCCTGTATTGGCCAAAGCTATAGAACAGAAGGTCTGAAAAAAAGAGAAAGGTGTGATATGATTATAGCCAGAGTCTTAAACAAGCAGCACATCCACCATCGTCTAATCAGATCAGGCGTGCGGCGGAGTGGACAATGTTAGCTGTGTGCGTGCAGGTTTGCCATGTGCTCCTTATTCATTCAACCTGCAGAAGCATCACTGACGCACACGCAGCCCTGTATCAGTACAGACTGTCCAGAGGAACATCCGCTCGACAGTTGGGGATCAACATTTTCATCAATATAGAACGAGTCTGGTTGCAGATAATGCAAAAATAAAAATGAGCCTAATATGCGCAACCTGTACAGGTTTCAATCCCCCGTGTATATATACATAGAGCTGTTGATGATTCTGTATGTGTAACAGCTTTCAGTTTTAATAAGTTCATACCCAGAAGGCCTAGCATTTCAACTGATGACCAAATCCTGAAGCAGACAAAAGTATTATGACAACTAAGAAAAGATGGTTCCATATTTTAAGCTTCTATATAGAACCATAAACACACAAAGAACCATTTACAAGCATATGACAGTGAAACGGCTCTTCAGACTGATGGGGAATGTGTTGTGTATGCTTTTATACAGCACCACCAAAAAGGCTTTTATGTCGTTAGTTCTTGAGGGTCTCTTGTCCATATATAGCTAACACGAACCCGCACCCACCTCCCAACCCCCCGTTCACACATTATATCGACACTCGCCTTGCACTCCAAAGGAATCTTCTCAACAGTACACATTTCAGTTGAAGTATCCACTCTGCTCAGAGTGACTCTGTCAAAAGTGGGTTAGTCGACTAAGCAGCAGTAGGAGCCAATTATGAGGGGGCTGGTAACTTGCGCACCTGCTAAAGACTCAACATCATGTTCTTTCAGAAGCCCCCCATCTACTAAGACGTTATCTTTTACCCTGAGAAGTCAAACTGGGACTTTTCCCAACAGTACCCAAATTTAGCACACTCTCGCTAGCATACTGCATTTCCCTAACACCCTTACAGAGAGTCTGTCCACTTGTCGGCCATCTTGTCAGACACTAAAAGATCTGACTAGTGTCTCCTGGTGAGACCAATAACCCCACAACCAAACATCTTAGTAATGTTTCTAAAGCAAGTTTGAAATCTCTCACAAAATCAGACAAAAATATGCATAAATCGTTTGTAGCGTTTGTGCGTACCAGTACCGAAACCATGATAGGAATTTCAGGGGATGTTTGGTTCTTTTGTAGAGCGGTGGGTCAGACTTTCCACACACATTCCCAGTCTTTTTTATAATGTCTGTGGCATCACCTTCACCATCATCCATTAGCAACATTAGCATTTTTGGGCCACAGATACAATCAGGCCTGCAGCAGGCACTCTAGCTAGTGGGCATTTCCATTAAAAGGGAATTCATGAGTCATCAGTCATGGGCTAGAGGCTAGGGAACCAGGCCTGTGTCTGGAAGGTTGCTAGTTCGATCCTTTGAACCAAAAGGATGTAACTGAAGTGCCCTTGAGCAAAGCACCTAGCCCCCAAATGCTCCTCAGCTGCCTCGGACTGCCCACTACCCTGGGCAAGTGTATTGAATGCCCCCTAGTGTGCGGGTATCACTGCATGGATGGGCTTAATGTGGGGGACAAATTCCCAATTTACCATTCGTCCCAGCACGAATGGTAAATGAATTTAAAAGTGTTCGCCAAAATAGAAAGGGGGAAAAACATGGAGCTTTTATGACTTTTGGCTAGTCGATGAACAGGTTCATGCATCATCAGAAAGAGGAACCAAGAAAGCATTTGGTTGAGAGAGAAGGTGAAGAGCTTTGCTCTGTTAGCGATGGCCACCATACAGTTTCCCAGCAGTTCACACCAGTACGGATTGAATCGCTGTGTCATTTACCTTTTGGTTTTGTATCTCTGAGCTCTGTCTCGCCAATTCGAACGTGTGCCAATGTTGGTGTGTGCCTTCATACATGTGAGTCTTCTGTTTGTGTGTATGTGAACTCTACCCTCCACACAGTGAGGACGGTTTTATATCCTGTAGAAGATCCTGTAGTCAGGATTCAAACTGTAAGTCTGTAACACTATGAGGTCCATGTAAGTAGTTGGTGGGACAAAAAACATTAAAAATGAATAAAATAAAATAAATGTGGAATAAAGTATGAAACTGCCTTATTTCTGTGTGCATGTGTTTGTTTCTGTTGTTTGCAACAAGGTGACGCAACCTATCGAAATTCAAACTAAAACATACCTGCACAAAATGCACCTCCTGCTCCCTCTTTACTCCTTACCAGTCTAAGGGTGTTTTCAAAAGGGCATACTACATACTACTCACGCACTAAATCTCAATGTAGTACGCAGTATGCAACCAAACTGAAAACTTGTAGTGCACTGGAGATCCCCGCATGGTGTTCTACTCCAGTCAGATGTTCTAGTGTACAGGGGGAACTATCTTCATGGCATACTGCATCCCATCATGCACCAGCTCTCAGCCTTCTTCAGCCAGAGAAAATGGCGGCGGCTAACACTGGAGAGCAAAACTCAGTCAACTCAACAAGCATAAATGTGGGTGTAGTGGGGTATGATTTAATCAGAGCGAGCCTCAGAAAGTTAAAATATACAGGTCAGAAGATTAATAAAAGATGAACTCGCTTTAGAGGATCAGTTTTAGAGTGAAATGGCTAAGGGTAGCTAATAACAAATGTAATAATACAAATGCTAATGCTAAAGCTATGCTAGCACAGCCTTATGGCCTTTAAGGGCCCCAAAGCAACATTAAAAACCGTTTTCTTCGTCTTTTTTTTTGGTCCATAATTAAGTTGTAACCTTTTCCACCCACTAGCTAGCATCACACAGTGCTACCAAGCTGTGAAGGTGAGGGCTACCACTGACCGTCGTAACAGTCAAATATGTGCTGTGCCTTTAAGACAGGGGCATTGTATTTGCATATCCCAGTGTGGCCTCTGCAGAAGAAGAGAGCAGAGTGGAGCAGAGAGGTGGTGTTTAGCGGTTTTTCTACCAGTCTCGTCTTTTATTTGTTTATACTCTGTAACGCTAGAGCTGAACTACAGTCACACGTATGTATAAGTGGACTGTTGTGGCCGGGAGACTGATTTCAGTTAGTAACCGTGAATAAACGAGTATACTGGAAGACCCGCACTATCGTCTGTGTGGCTCAAGTGCTTCTGCTAACTCCTCTCCTCAATGCTAACCTCGAAGGCTCTCCCCCATTATCCGGGCCGAAGCGTTACACCGCTCCACCTAGCTGTTAACACAACATCCTTGTACATTTCAACGCAGTTGGAGGCTGGTTTTGATATATTTTTACTCTGGAAATTAAACTAATTCAGATACAGGATATAGCTACTTTCTTCTTCAGGACGTACTTACATTTGAGGCATTTAGCAGACGCTCTTATCCAGAGCGACTTACAACCGTACTTAGTGTTCTTGGATAATATTCCAGCTAGTATAGAGGGTTAGAGCCTAAAACTCAACATGAGCTCAGACACTGCCCGATATGCTAAGCATTTATTTGGCTTTGAGTGGAACAGGTAATGATGGCTGCTATTTTAAGGATTTGACTATGACATCTTAAATATTTGAAGCATATATTCTTAGTGGCTGTAACTTTAACAAAATGATTACCAACTCATTTAGAATACTGATAGTTAGTTATTGCAACTACTGTAGAGTGTTCAGAGAGGTTATAACAGTAGAACAGTATTGGGCAGTTGTGGGCTGGAGGTTAGGGAACCAGCCTTGTGACCGGAGGGTTGCTGGTTCGATTCCCTGAACTGACAGTAACGACTGAGGTGCCCTTGAGCAAGGCACCTAACCCCCAACTGCTCCCCGGGTGCCGTGGATAGGGCTGCCCACCGCTCCGGGTAAGTGTGCTTACTGCCCCCTAGTGTGTGTGTTCACTAGTGAGTGTATATGTGGGTGTTGCACTTCACGGATGGGTTAAATGTGGAAGACTAAATTTCCCCACTGTGGGAGCCTCAGAGGGCTGCAATGAGAACTGTGAGGTACATAAAAGTATGTTTATAATATTCTAAATCTATTTAAAACTCTGCCTTCACCTGAAACCGTTCTCACGAATACTCTGTCCAATCCAGGGACTCAGGCAGCATGCGTAAAAAAAGTAGAAGTAGCAATGAGATCATGAATCCGAATCAGGTTTACAAGGGCCTTCCTGCTTACCCAGAGAGATTATGCTGTATTGTCTATTATGCTGTATTGAACTGCTGGGGCATCGCACTTCCAATCATCCAGAAACATGGCCGTCTCCTAAAAGCTCAATAAAACAAGTTTAGGCCAGATTTCCCAGGCATGATGAGAATACGTTACCAACATAAGAATGTTTAACATGCCTTTACGGATCACCATGTTAGCCACCAAACAGTTTCTGATTTATCAACCTTATTTACCGCGGATGTTTCCTGAACACATTAACATGTCCAATATCTACAACGCAGTTCATTCATGTGTCAATCGGTTTTATTGATTTTAAAATACACCATCGAGTTTTCCTTTAGTAAACAGGCCCGAGGCTGGAAACTGATGCTTCCGATTATTGATCAAAATGCCAATCTCACTTAGAGCTCCATGCTTTCCCTGGGAGCCATCTGCTCATTTATCAGTAATGTGCTGGGCTTTCCTGAGGCTTCAATAAACACTCACACTCATTCTCTAATGACTTATCTCAGATCGGGGTGGAGCTAGAGAATGATCTACACACCTGATTTTGATACACACACAAAGCTTAGCTCATAAATATAAATAGCTGACCAAACGAATAACACTAAATATACGGGTAACACTGAATAATGTTTTTTATGTATAGAACAAAATAAAAAAATCAATCATAATCATGAATAAATACAAACAATAATACAAGTTAATGTTTTACTAAAGCTAGTTTCATGACCAGCAATCTTCTTAATAAGCCGTAACATATTAACCCTAATGCCTGGGTTCTAGCCTTTGGCTGAGGGTCCCATTGTTTTAAAACTCGGGTATCATTCTAGCCCTCTTCTTGTGATGTGAAAGAGGAGAGTCTACAGTTAGTAGAAGGTTAGTTACAGTTTATATACCAATGAAGAAAAACTAAGTTTGATGCCAGTTGGCTCTAATGTTGACTAGCTAGTGACTCTAGCTAACAGTAGCAGCTACTGACCACAGCTGGCTTTTTGTGGACACCCTTGATCTTAGTTGGGTTTGTAAGGTGTTTCTTGCTATCTTCGTGTTTCGCTTGTCAGACTTATAAGATGAGCGGACAAAGACAGCTAGCTAGCTAAAGCAGAGATAAGGCTGGTTAGCTAGATAATATAAGCTAGCTAGCTCGCTAAGGCAAGCTATATTCACTTTAGCAGGGCAGAACATAAACACTTTCACCTGGTCATAGCAAAGAACCCCTATAAAACTCACAGACTATATCAAGGATATCTGCTAATGGCCAGTTTGACTTTTGCCAGTGGACACTAACGCTAAATTAGCTAGCTAGCTACGTAACTATCAAGCTCACTGGAACCAAACATTGTTTTTCTTCATTGGTGTAAGAATTGGATTTAATCAACAGCGAACCTCTCTTTCTCATCACAAGGAATGCGCTAGAATGATATATATATATTTTTCCGATTTTTCCTGTGTTCCAAGGAACACAGAACAGTAGCATGCTGGGAACTAACAGAACCTCAGGTGGCTCAGTAGAGGCTCAAATCTAGACCTGTTATCAAGCTGATTGTAATGAAAAGAATTTAGACCCTTTTAACTAAAGGTGGCCACACGTCCTGTTTTTGGTCAGACAGTCTGTTTTTTCAACTCCCAGCCCCCCATTTGGCACAATACCTGGACATACGCCCATCAGTCCTCTTTTCAGGATGAACTATTTAAAATCTTCACTCACTAACAATATTATGTGTACCATTGGCTCGAGTCTGTCTTAAAAGAAACATCTTGCATTTTATTGGTTTAACAAAGTCATGTGACATTGTGAACAGATCGGCCATCTAAATGCTTGTCAATTAGCAAGCCCGTCCCGTCGGATTGATCCATTCCACACTAATAGGTGACCAAAGCAATCATTTATGTGTTATATAGGTTAGGATTTTAATTCTGTTCTCATGCCCAATTTATAACGTCCTCCTTTTTGGGGTTATGAAAGCGCCCACCCTACTTTTACCCCCCAATGGTGCCTGAATGAACACGGAAACTACTGTGAAAAGTTTAACTGGTTCTGTGATTATCATTTGTTTTGGCGGTCTATGGGCAAGCTTGGCCAGGAAATGGCTAATTACATTAGACATCCAGTACAAGAAAGCTTACAGCTAATTAGCATTTACAGAAGGCTTTCACTAGAGTCGACCATCTTGCTAACTGCAACAACTGGCCACCATATTTGTCTGAGCAACTTATCATAACTCATAGAAGACCAGACAGCAAAAAGATGCCTGGGTCAAGTGCAGCTTGAGGCTGTGCCAGATCTAAACCAGATCTTGGGGAATTACCTGTTCACAGGTCCGACTGAACTGTTTTTGGTTGCATTTAACATTATGTTGAAAGTTAACTAGTTGGTCACCAGCTTATTAACAATATTAACAGCCAAGGTTACCATAACCAGATATTCCTATATATTAGCTTTCCTCCAAACTTATTTTTGTGACAAGCTACTTATGTCAGCTGAGCAACAGGTACACTATGAAGCAAACGGTAGTTCACTTGCTACCTAATCCTTTACAGACTTTGAGGAAGTGTTGACGAGGCATTGGGAAGCTTGGGTCCGCTGACTGAATAAGATTAGCACCCTGCGTAAGCCTGATATAAAATAAAACTTAAAATGATTTTATCCGTGGTGGACGAAGTGTTCATGCCCTGTAGTTCAGTTATAGTAAAGATCCCCAAGTAAAATCCTCCTCCAGTGTCAGTAGGAGTTCCTCCCTTTAGTCCTCCACTGGAGTAACAGTCCTAAAGTTTTTACCTTCAGATGTACTGAAGTATGGAGAGTAACAGGAGCATGGTTTATTATTAATTATTATTAATATAGAAGCTCATTCATTAGCCCAACACTGATGTCTATTCAAATCATCATGAGCACAGAACAGTTTCCATTAGCTAGAACCAAGCTCTGTCCAACAGCTCAAAACACAGTGACCCCTGTACTCTGATTGGTGGGCTTGCTTCACGCTTCTTTCATTTGGACATGTTCTGTTGGAAGAGCAGGTTTGGTGTAATGTGGTGGAGTGAACAGTCAGAGATTAGAGTTTGAATTGTCGTGGGGTTAAAGTAAAACGACCCCCCAGAATGGAAACACTTCAGTACAAACACACCAAAGCAACTACAACAACAACGTAAGTAGTAAACTAAGTTAATAAGCTGGACTGTTAGTGGGAAACGAGCAATGAAAGTGTAATGTGTCAGTAGTAAACGCCAGTGGATTCACAGATCTGCTGTAGTGGTCCAACAGTAATTAGCTATCCCCTTGCTTTTGGGGCCATTTTAATATATTTCAATATTTCAAAGTGAATAAGCCATGTTCTGAGCTGCAGCATGAGACACAAATTCTAAAACTATGGATGTGTAGGCAGCTAAAGCCATTTTGCAACATGAAAACATTTTCCATTTCATCTGCATTAAGTTATATAGGGATGTCTTCTCAATCGTTAACCAAGGAAAGCCAACAAGCCAAATCCATGCCTTACCAGTTTTCACAAATGCTTATGACAATGAATTATTTTCCACCTTGTAATTCAGTTCATTTGAACCTAGCGCTGACAAACAGTCCTCTCTTCAGCATCTAGCAGCAAATATAACTACTGAGAATCATAGTAACTGGAGACGAAACTTACTCTACTCTAAGTAGACTCTTACCACATCATCACAGAAATACCTGCACCAGTAGCTGCACCCCAAAGGAATCAACCGACAGGAAAGAAACATGGTGGGTCGGTTTGACATCATGAGACATGTAAACGACTGCAGACATTCAGCGAGTCATTCCAAATAAGAAAGCGGCAAAACAATTTAATAATTATTTTAATAATTTATTTTGTATCTCAAGTGCATAAGCAAATATGATATGTCAGTGTGTAAAGTTCCTGCAGCATGTTACAAAGCTGTGCAGTACTTCAGCAGCTGTCCTTAACCATGTTTAAAACACAAACAAAAATATTTACATGAAGCAAAGACGACAACAACAATAACAACATCAACAACAACAAAATAAACCAAACATACTGAGCATTGTTAGGAGTGGGGGCTGGGTGGGGGCGGGGTCGTTGGGTTTGCAGCAACCATCTTTGTTCAGGCTATTTACAATAGCGCTAACGCTACATTCAGACATGGAGCTAAAATCAGTTTCCCCTCGGACCTCCTCCTTAAAGACGTTAAAGTCTTCTTATGAATATATGTATATATATTTCTGCAGCCGGAAGCAGCCGGAAGCTTGACCACGCGCTTCAAATCAGGTTTAAGGAACAGGCATGAAGAAGAAATCTGATTAGAGCCGGCTGTCTAAACGCAGCTTGAGAAACATGACTCAGCTTCCGATGAGAACGACAGCTCTTGCAGAAATGCTTCACCACAAAAACTAGCCGAGGCAGACACGTTTTGTTTATCACTGGGAGACGACAGGAAAGAGAACTTGAGAGAGAGAGAGAGAGGAAAAGAGGGAAAGATGGAGGCTCTGTTGTGTTTCAGGTGCACAGGTTTACAGTTACAGCAGCAGCAGCAGCAGCAGCTACGAGACACCAACAGAAACAAGAACAACTACAAGAAAAACAGAAAGAAAAGCAAAGAAACGCTTTCGAGAGAGTCCTCCATTAATGCTTCAGCCCAGGCCTCACCGACAGGGCATCTAGCGCCTGGACTGACCATCTCCTTCGAGAGAGAGAGAAACACAGAACCGTGATATTCCCTCCTGATTTCGCCGGGACTGTGAGCTCCCTATGAAAATATTGCACAAAAGCAGAAATAAGTGGTCCTACAGTAGTAAAGGGGCTCCTCCAGATTATGGAAGCCCCCTATAGGATTTAACGGATGAGATGTCCACCCGGGAAGTGGTTATGCCTGACATCTGGGGTACATGAAGGACCCCACTGGAAATGAGCTTTACAGGTTTATTTTTAAAGTGTGCCGTGATCAACATTCCGTGTAAAAACTCAGAAGATGCATGGAGGTTCAGGGAGACCCCTGGTTCCCATCACCACCACCACCACCTCTGAATCACTCTGCTTACGTCTCAAACCCTGAATTATGCAGACGTTTTGAATAAAGAAGGGATATGATAGCATGTCCTATCCCTGTGTGCTTCCTTAACTGGTGCCTCGATATTCAGAAATGAGTAACAGAGGAATCTGGACCGTCTTAATGTGTGGTTATCCATCAGTGACAATATGCGGCTGGTAGATCACGCATATTCGGATTATATGAATGCTCCCCCACGTTCTGGCCTACCATACCTGGACTGTTTGTACGATAGGGCGCTGCTTGGGCCAGTGCTAGAGCAATGCACACTGGGTTCGCTAAATGCGATTTCTGCTATGGGGGGGGAAAGGTAATGCTTTAGGGACATTCAGTGTGTTCTGACTACTACTGACATCATAGAGCTGTAGAGTAAAAGTTTAAGTGAACTTCTTCTTGTGAGATTCTCTTTGAGTTAGCGTTGAGTTGTTCGGGATGTACATTCATTAATATCATGATAATCGGCTCTGAAAGGCAAAGAGAAGCCAACATGGGTGCTAAACATATCGCTTAATGCTCATCAAATGAATAAAATGAAATACAAAGATCCTCAGAGAGAAAGGTCATTTAAAAATAATCATTTCTAACAAAACACCCATGTAAAAGCAACTAGATGATCAAAAAAAACCAAACAAAAAAATCTAACGGCAAACGCCAAATTGCATAATTTGGTAGGTTAAGGATTCAAGGAACTTCCTCTCAGGTATCTGAGAAAGCCTGCCGTCATGTTCAAATTCATGAAGGCCCGAATCAACATGGTTGGGGGGTTGGGAGGACTGAAGAGGCAGGTATCCCATAACCGTTATATACACTTACTTACACAGTAGGAATATCCCTCCAGCAAAAAGCAACAATGATGAGAACAATGGTGACACAGAAACAACCAAAACCATTTTGTCACATTTGTTTGGCATTGCAGTTGACCTTGAGCAATATTGAACAAACGAAAACGTGGTCCCTAAAAAGGTGCCAGAACCCGACGCCTATTCGTCCCATGATTATTCCCTTGCAGTTCATCACACGGAGACATTTTAAAAGGAAACGACGTTCAGAACGAGTCAAAAACAAAACTGACAATGATTAAAAAGTGCTCACATGCCGAGGACACGGGTGGGGATAAAAAACACGTGACTCAGAAAAAGAAGAAAGGCTCCACATTCTGGATCGCATATTACGGCTTACGTGTTTCGGAGTTAACCCTACTGGTCGGCAGCGGAAAGTCTAAGGCAAACAGGCTTGAAGCTCACACCAAAGGAGTGACATTTCCTCAAATGTTTCCAGCAACCAAACTTTAAAAGTGATCCGATTTCTACTGATGGCGAACGGGACATCTGGTTAGTCTCAGCAAGACTTGATAAAACACGAACCGTCTTAACCCAAGCTTTTCCATGAACAGATGCTACGACGGGGCTCTCCCTTTGCAAAGCCTGCTGTGGTAGATTAACACTTAAAAGGCCAACGCCCCTTCAGCCTATGCGAGATGGTTAGATGTACCTCTACTGGTTCCTAATATGATCCAAACAAGAACAATATAGGCTCCTTATCATCCTAATACTGTGCCAACCTGCTGTTCTGGTTTCCTTTTTGAAACTTGGTACTGGTACATTCGTACTGCTTGGATTAAGAGAAAGTTGGTACCAGCAATTACGAGAACAAAATTCCAAAATGTGAGATGTGCTGGGAATTCTGGAACCTAGCATACACAACGCCAGTGCCGGTCAGTCCTAGACAGTCCCAGCAACTCTACGCTAAAATGCTTTGCTGTGAGTCTCAAGCCCCCGTTGCCAGTTTGTCATCTAACGTGGCAATGCCTCCACACAGATCTGCTCCTCGCTAATCTCATCTAGTATCGGCGCGTCCACCGGACTACAAATGTCACTGTCATACACTTCTGCACCCATCAGGTCCTCCTCTAGACCCCCCGTTTTCGACTTCGGGAAGCCGTGCTGCTCAGATGGCGAGGTGCTCTCCACAGACTCCAGGTCTTCAATGCCGGCACGGTAGTGGATCATTAGCAGAGTCAAAGCCTGAAGTCGCTCCCCGGATTTAGCCAGAGCGGAGGTGACGAGGGCCTTGCGGCGTGCATCGGTCGCTTCCCTCTCCTCGGTTATCAAGGAGTTGTTGTGCTCAAGCTCTTGGTCGATCTCCTGCTGGAGTTTATCCAACATCAGCTCCAGTTTCTGTGAGCGCTCGTCTGTCGGCAGCCCGCGGTACAGATCCCGGCCGATCTCCTTCACCGCAATAAACACGCTGTCGTCTAAGCCTCCCTCCTTGCGTGCCAGTTTTGTGCCACCACCGCCTGGTGGTTGTTTCGAAGGACTTGCCCCGGTATACGTCTCTGTGTCACTGCTCTCATTGTCTGAGGTGTTGGGCGTGTGTTTCGGAGAGGGTTCTGCAGCTCCAGGTCCAACCTCTACCACTTGTTCGGCAAGTCTGGCTTTGGGTACTTGCCTGAGGTTGAGCAGCCGGGAGCTGGTGTTGATGATGTGGCGCGTAAGACCTGTGGTCGCTCGGTTGATGGTGGACTTGGCCTCAGGATCTGTGCTGCGACGGTCACCAATTGCCAAACAGAAAGGATGCTCAGCAAGACACTTGTCCTGGCACTTCTTGTGGCAGACGTAGGCACAGACGATGCACTGCGACGCAGCCTTGGTCCACACTTTCTTCTTGCAGTAGTCACACCAGGTGGGATTCTGGAATTGCGTGTCATGGAAGTTGTGCCGAACCTCACTGACCTGCATGGCGGTGTAGCTTAGGTCATCTCGGGGTACTGCGGGTACCTGCTCCTTTTCTCTTTCCCGCTCCTTTACTTCCTCGTCCTGGATGTTTCCCTCCCGCTCGCAAAGTCCACTAGGCAGGTCTATTTCACCCTCTCCCAGGTAGATGAAGTTTAGGGTGACATCTCCATAGCACAACTTCTCATTGAAGCCCTTGTGTGTGCTCAGGCTTCGCAGTGCGGTACGGCTGACACTCGCCCGGGGTTCTGGGGCACACAGGCGAAAGGTGCTCTGGTATTCTGCAGAGGATGTAGACAAGCATTCAAGGGCTATATGCTCCAAATGCAAGCTAACATGTCCTAAGCAAAGGAGACTACCTATCTTAAAGGGATCCTTGCACCACAGTGCTACGTTAAGGTATTTATGGTGGCTTTCCACATCAAACACTACCGAGGACTTGCTCCAGCGAGCGTGTCTGCTGCGGAACATTGCTTCCGAAGACTCCCAGAGACCCTGCTCATCCAGACTGTCTTTCGTGATGGAGGAGGTTTCAACTATCTTGTCTTTGGCCGAGTCTTGCTTACTGGCGACAGGGGCTGGTAGGGGTTCATCCGAAGGCTCTGGAGGCTTGTTTGCAGGCTTTGGCTCAGGAGCTTTTACGGGGAGTTTGTCAGATGCAGGTTTGTCTCCGTTGCCTGTCGTAGGAGGAATTCTTTCTGGGGATTTCTCCACTGCTGAATCACTGCCTTCCAACGAATTCTGGGACTCAGACGAAGCTGATGTCACTTTTATATGGGGCCTCGGAGGGACAGGGGGGCGAACAGGTGGAGGTGGAGGGGGCACTGTTGGTCTCGGGGGTGGTTCAGGCGGTTCCACGCTCTTGTGAGGTGAGGGCTTTGGTGATTCTTTAGGTTGGGGTTTGAGCGGGGATTGAAGGCCGGCCAGGTTGAGTTTACGGTTAAGGATTGGCGAGATAGTGCCCAGGGGCTTGGAGGCCAGGTTGGCTACAGTCTTTTTAGGGCTTTGGTTTACGGAGAGTAGGGAATCCTCTTTAGCCTCTGCACTGACTGAAGCTCCAGCTGGTTTGGAGTCTACTATCAGTTCCTCAAATTCGGAGTCATTGTCTTTGCCATCCGTTATGTCCATGGTGGAAATGTGGGCTGGGTCCTCCTCGTAACTCCCAGCAGGAGGGTATCCAGGCTCTTCAAGGGGGGGCAGGGTCTCCTGAAGAGGCCCCAAGCCCATGGCAGGCACCTGGTGTCTGACTGGCCTCTCGTACAAGACAGTCACTCGTTCTCCAGCTTGCTTCAAAAGCTTCGGCACTTGGACAGAGGAAGTTACTTTGACTCCTAAACAGACAAAAGAAGAATTGTATTTCAACTGACAATGGGAAAACGGTTCTCTGCATGGAGCACCAGTCCTCAAAAAGTGGCTATTATTGAATTACATAATTTCAAAAAAGGGTTACTAACTGAAATATGCTTTGTCTGTACCCTCAAAGTAAAACTGCCCAATATTATAGAGAGGCACCATAGGCTGTTGCCACCCACCCTTTCTGCAGTTACAGCTTCCACTTTTCTGGGAACGCTTGACAGTAGACGTTGGAACACTACTGTGAGGATTTGATTGCATTCAGGCCCAAGAGCATTCATAAGGTCAGGAACTGATGTTAGATGATCAGCTCTGGATCACTCCAATTCATTTCAAAAGTGATAGATGGAGCTCCACCATTGGAGAAAACAAAGTTCCACTGCTCCACAGCCCAATACTGGGGCCTCTAGCCCACCCTATCATGTGTGGGCGCTCTAGAGCATCTCATTCTGTTGGTCAATGCCTGTGATGCCGGTGGTTGGTGTAGCTCAGCGGATAATACCACTGCCTGCCAGAGAGCCACCACCACATGTGGGAGACTGGGGTTCGCATCCCAGTCTGGGTGACTACGCTGTGCTACACCAATAAGAGTCCTTGGGCAAGACTCCTAACACTACATTGGCCTTCCTGTAATATGATTAACCTTGTAAGTCGCTCTGGATAAGAGCGTCAGCTAAATGCCGTAAATGTAAATGGTGCCTGTACCAACCATACAGTATAATAATATTATAATACCACAGTAGTACTAGTGCGATGATAGTACTCCTGGACAAACACCACAGGTCAACACAATCTAGTATGTATCACATGATCAGTAAGTAATACACCGGTACCAACCTCCAATAGCAATGAGGCGATCTCCCTTCTGCAGGTCAGCTTGGGCAGCGGGGGAGTTGGGGGTGACCGTCTCAATGCTTACATGCACCACGTCACCATCAGTGGCTGGAACGTGGCGGAAGGTCATTCCTACGCTACCGTTGGGACCTTTGATAACTTCGGTCTGCAAAACAAGAGGATAAGCAGGTATATAAGAGTTTCGGTTGTCAAAGCAGACGCAAAGGCTTGTTACCCTGTAGCATAGTGTCTTCACGCTGGTCAAACCCAATATATGGGGAATGAGGCGATGAACCTGCGGAAGCCCTGTTCGGCGTACGAATATGAGACGACAACTTTTTCTTTTGTTTCAAGACAGCACAATACACCTACGTGACAGCACCAGCAGCTATGGACCCACAAGTGGGGGGGCGGGACATTTTTACGAACAAAAAAAAAACAAAAACCCCAGGGAATTATAATTAGAGTGGGTGGGTCTAGTCTGTGAAGGCTACGAGTCAGTCAGTCATCACTCTCAACATAAAGAAGTATTTCCCGCCACATCCACGAGCTTTCATGGCAATAAAACAATGCACTGTGAGTCGGAGCGGGCGAGGGAGAGAGAGAGGAGCTCTGCAATTACAGCTAATTCCCCCTTCCGCACAGCAGCTGCCTGGAGCGCTGGCTCCTCCCACTGCGCTCCTCACAAAAACCCACCTGCTAACTTGCTCCAGGTTAAAGAGTCCCACATCAACAGGTGTCAAAGTGGAGACTCCCATCAAGCTCCAGCACGGGCTGAGCTGCGTGTGTGGGAGGGATTAAAGAGTTGCACCAACAAACCAAGAGCGTACAGACTACCACCTGCACTGTCCTCAGAGCTTGAACGATTGTGTCGTGTTCCTTTATTCTCCGGAGCCTTCCTTCCCTCTCTCCGTGCCTGTTTCTGTTCTTTTGTGGCTGCGTATGAAAGACACTTGCCCGCTCGGAGATGGATGACTGTAATTTTGTTGCTGTCATTTGTTATAATCTTGAGAAGGGCACTGATCGAGTTAAACAGGGAATGAAGAACCAGGCAATCTATGCACGCTGGCAAGCAGGCGAGAAGAACAGCCCGACTCTGATGAATGACTGAGAGAACCTTCAGGAACCTTATCACAGGCATCAGGATGCACAGACGCAAAAATCCCCACAAGCTGAACAGCTTAATAAAGTTTAAGCGCCCAACAAATACCGCACCTTTAGTGGGACCAAATTAAGACATTTTGTTTTTATTTTTTTACCCAGTATCTTTTATTACAGGTTTGGAAAATTCCAGCTGGCCTATGTATTGGGTGCTGCTGGAATTCCATGATGAATGGAACAACAACAATGCTCCAAAATTTTTATCAGCTCCACTGACCATATAGGACACTCTGTAGTTGTACAGTTCCAAACTGTAGTCCATCTGTTTCTTTGTATACTGTATAACCCTGTTCTTCAGTGGTCAAGACCCCGACAGGACCACCACAGAGCACGTACTACTGTAACGGTCACTTTAAGTGCCGGCATTGTGTGGCACGCAGAATTGTTAGGGGGGGTTTTGTAACCTGTAGGTTCTGCTGCAGTGTTGTCTGGCATTGTAACCACGAGGTGTGGGTGCTCCTCTGCCCAATAAAAGGTCCAGTACTCCGAACGGCTGTGTCTCTCCTGGATTTCTTTATGGAGGTCGGGGAAAGCAGCTAACCCCCTGTTGCATCTCCCTCCCGGGAGCCTTCACCCAACTACTGAGTGAGTTACACTACGTGGGTGGTGGATCATTCTCAGCACTGCAGTGACACATATGTGGTGGTGGTGTGTTAGTGTGTGCTGCTGGTGTGAGTGGATCAGACACAGCAGTGCTGCTGGAGTGTTTAAACACTGTGTCCACTCACTGTCCACTCTATTAGACACTCCTACCTTGCTGGTCCACCTTGTAGATGTACAGTCTGAGACGATAGCTCATCTGCTCCTGCACAGTGCTGTGTTGGTCATCCTCTAGTTCTTCATCAGTGGTCTGTGTTGGCTTCATAGTTTTGGTTGGTGGACGATTCTCGGTTCAGCAGTGACACTGAAGTGTCCAGCAGCACTCACTTTGTCTGATCCACTCACACCAGCACCACATCAATGTCACTGTCATGCTAAAAATGATCCACCACCCACATAATACCTGCTCTGTGGTGGTCCTGTGGGGGTCCTGACCATTGAAGAACAGGGTTATACAATATACAGAGAAGCAGATGGACTACAGTCTGGAACTGTAGAACTACAAGCTACACCTATGTGGTAAGAGGAGCTGATAAAATCGAGTATAGATAGACTGAGGCTGTTTTAATGATATGGCTGATTGGTGTGTACTTTGTATGTGTAATACTAGGGAAAATGGACGTCATATCGCCCCCTACACTTCCTGTTGTGTATTACAGTCTGTCAGAATGACTGTGTGGATCATATGAACATTACAGAGCACTCATTCCCATGTAATAAGCTTTGCTGATGAATTACTGTAGTGGCACCTACAGCCTGGAACCTTAAAACAGCCTTGAGAATTCTTACCACCAAACCACCAGTGACTGAGGCAAGTCTTCCACGAATGAAGAGCTGTTGTAAAATTCCAGTTAGCAAATCTTTTCTCCCTCTCCCTCTGGGCTCAACCTCATCCCGCCTCTTACATCTGGAGATATTGCTTATTTATCACCACAGCAGGAAACAAACAGGCCAAGGTATGTCCCATGCTTCAGCGGGAGCAGACACCGAAGCTAATGCTGTATACACATCAGCAGGGGCAACTCCCACAGGAAAAGGGGAACAGAGTCATTTAACCTTCCTTCTTCCCTCATAAACCAGACGGAGAACAAAGCCCGTTTCAATAAACCCTTAAACCCTCTCCGTGAAGGCCGGCCTCTTCACATCAGACAGGCTTCAAAAGAAAATCAGTCACCTGTGTGACAAGTGTGTAACAGCTATGCAACACGAATAACAGCTGTGCTTGGATTTGGCATGGACTGGACAAGTTTCTGGATGTAGGCCACATCAATGTTCAGACACTCTGCGCCAGATTTGGTGGATGTCTTCCCTGGCAGAGCTCCTGTAGACCCATTTGACCGTACGCTTCCATACACCTGCAGATTCCGCTACTTCCTTCACACTCTGGTCTTTGACACGCTCAAATGCAGTCACTCCTTTTAGCCAATCATTAACATCTGCTTTGGAGTCATTCTCCACACATGGAGAAGACATTCCCTGCACTGTACCACCTTTTCCCAATCTATGGATCCTGTTCCTCACACCCCGCAGGTGTTTATAGCCCCATCATCCTTGTGCAGTTAATCTGCAGGAGCCTGAAGTTACTACCACTACCAAATAATAAAATAGATGTGACACACTAAATAAAGAAATGCTGTCACAAACAAACAAACAAACAAACAAACAAGCAGTACTGGAAGTGGACTGTATTACAGTGAAGATAACCAGTGCTTTGTGCTGTAGCTGAGGGCCAATAAAGGAGAGGAGTGCTGTGATCTAAGCAGCACTTTCATCTGCCACTTTACTGCCTTCGCTGTTCAGCGGGGAGCGTTCTTCAAACGCGACTGCTGGATCAAAGTCAGCAGCGTCAGCGTGCAGTCACAGAGACGCTGCGAGTCCTTTGTGTTCCACACGGAGCACTTTAGCGGCTAACGCGCTACGCAACAGGTCAAGCAGACCGGTTGGCTGGAAGACCGTGGTTCACTCTGGGCTGAGCTGGGCTACAGGTCTGTGACCTTGTTTTACCGGGCCACCAATAGAAAGCTCATAGCCTAGCCTAGCGGACACTGCGCCTCAAAGATTCCTATATATGGGGCAGTATCTGCCAGGCTGAGATCTTACAAAGAGTTCATCAACGTTTCTGATTAATTTCATTATAAATTAGAGGAAACCGTTGGTTCATTGAAACAACTGCACCGCCCATATACAATACAACGAAACGTCAGACGGAACATGTCCCATCACTTGCTTTGTATTGGAGCTGGTACAAAGTCGAGTAACGAGGCCTACCCTTCAGATGAGCTAATCAGCTAACGCTAAAACTGGAGCTAACTGTGGGCTTCTACGCAAGGTTTAATCTCCTCAGTGGATGTTGCAGTGTCTTAGTTTGTTGAGGTTAGCAGAACCGAGAAGTATCTTCGTTTGGTGTAGCACAACGGATAACACCACTATATGCCAGGTTCTGGTCTTGGTGACTATGCTACTCAACACCAGTAAGAGTCCTTGGGTAAACCTCCTAACACTAGACAGGCAAGTTTGTACTATGACTAACCTTCTCTGTACAAGCCACTCTGGATAAGAGCGTTCGCTAAATGCCATAAATGTCAAATATCTTTCCAGCTACAGTAGTTACAGCATAGCTACAGTTGTACCTCCTCCTAGTGCGCAGTCATTTCCTGTTTGCTTGCTTTAAATTTGCTCCCAATTGTATCCCATTAAAAATGAATGGGCTGGAAAAGCACATGCCCATCTACTGTACTTACATTTACATTTACGGCATTTAGCTGATGCTCTTATCCAGAGCGACTTACAAGGTTAACCATATTACAGGTAGGTCAATGTAGTGTTAGGAGTCTTATTGGTGTAGCACAGTGTAGTCACCCAGACTGGGATACGAACCCCAGACTCCCACATGTGGTGGTGGCTCTCTGGCGGGCAGTGGTGTTATGGATTCCACTCAATTTCCACTCGACTGACAGACATCACTTCACGCACGGCATCTCAGGGCAGACCCACAAGCACAAACTCAATGCTGGTCTGACCGGCACTCAATCGGTCTCACTCCACCTACCTCTCATTCCTCCATCACTCATTCTTCCCGTAGTGTCCCAGTCTTTTCCAACCTCATTCAAACCCTACTGCTTCCTTTAACCTACACCCACCAAACCAAACTGCACCTACACAGTCAGGGCTGGTCCCCAAACTCCAATCCACAGACGTACTGACCCACATGTGTTGTTTATTCATCCCGGATTTCTCCCCTGACTCCCATTCATTTTTACCCACACCATAGCAACCAGCTAGCAACAAGCTTAAGTTGCACAATCACTCTGTGTTTTCCTTAAGGAAATGAACTTTTTCATTTTTTATCTTCATTTCCAGCAGATATAAACTCAGTGTGCATGATTCACATAAACGGCGTGCACAGTGAACTTCCCCATCAGGTGACAAGTATTAAATATTCAACCACTATACATGCTCCCTTCAAAATCGCACACGAGAGCAACACAGTAAATATGATGAGCAGAACCTGACAGCTCCTTCTATTTCCCTCTCCAGAACACACACACACACAAACACACACACACAAACACACACACACACACACACACACACACGTGAACACACGAACACACACACATGCACACACACACACTTACACTTATTTCTCTGTTGTGGAGCTGAAATGATTTGAGAGATTTTCCTGCCACAAGAACAAACCTGCGACACCGAGTGGCAATTATGGGTGATTTGGGTGGACTGTGCAGCGGCTACAGCGTAATTACACAACTCCGTGTGTGTGTGTGTGTGTGTGTGTGTGTGTGTGTGTGTGTGTGTGTGTGTGTGTGTGTGTGTTTAGTGCAGGTAAACGGATGTTGTCCTGGCTCCTGCTAGTCCGTGACAATGTGATCCATATGTCAATTTATGTTTCGCCTCACCTCTCTCGCTCTAACTCTCTCTCTCTCGCTCTCTCTTACACACACACACACACACACACACACACACACACACACACACACACACACTAAGCAAACAAAGGTGCTTTGATACTCAGGAGGTCACGTTATCGTGATAAGTGATGTCCCAACAGGCAGACATATTTACAGCATGTTAGCAATATATGTTGCATTTAACAAATTACAAACCTGCACATTGCACATGCACTGATACTCCTCCAGCAGGGGGAGCTATTAGCACAGCAAGTCGCTTCTGCACGCTTCATTACCAAACGAGAAAAAAAAGCCCAGTGAACCCACACCAGCAGGAGCACGGGAGCGTGTCAGCAGCCAGAGCTAGAGGAGGAGTTAGAGTCCCCCTCTAATGATACAGTAACTGAGTGGGTGATATTGGGCTGAAAGAATGGCGGATGTTAGTAAATGTGTGGTAGTTTATTAAAACAGGAATAAGAGTGTGGACCCCTGCGTTCTGAGCACATCGTTAGTGTGTTGAGTGCAGTGTGGTCAGCATCACCGTTACAGTGTTGAGGGTATATTAAATGTGGTAAACTCTGAGAGCACGTTTGAATGCTGTCTGAACGCTGTACATGGTGAAAGTGTTCTGAAGTGTCAGGATGTTTTTGGCCACACACAGAAGACGCACTCGTCTGCGTGTTAATAAAACCGCACATCATTGCTTCTTATCTGTCTTCAGTGTTTCTCCCTTCTGAAACATTAATATCCCCCCTCTCTCACACTCCTCCTCTCTCTCCATATCACACCCCTCCTCTCTCTCTCTCTCTCTCTCTCTATATCTCACTCTTACCCCTCTGTATCTCACTCTTCCTCCCCCTGTCTCTCTCTCCCTCCCTCACCATCACTCTCTCTCTGTATCTCATCCCCCTTCTCTCACTGTATCTTACTTCCCTTTCTCACTCCCTGTCTCTCTCCCCATTTCTCCCTTTCTTTCACTGTATCTCACTTCCCTTTCTCACTCCCTATCTCTCTCATGTAGCTTACCCAGTCTCTCTCTGCCTTTGTCTAACTCTCTCCCCATCACTCTCTCCCTCACCGTATCTTACTTCCCTTTCTCACTCTCTCACCGTCTTACCCATCTCTTCCCATCACTCCTTCTCTCTCTCCAGATCTCACTCTCTTTCCCCTCTGTATCTCTCACGCTCTCTCTCCACTGGTCCCTCCCTAAATCTCTCTATCCCTCTCTCTGTTTCTCTCTCTCTCTCTCTACCGCACACATGCTTGGCTGGACTAACGTTGCCTCTAAACTGAACAGAGAAGCATCAATTGGCTGTGTGCACTCAGTGAGAGACAAATAAGTGGAGAGGGGAGAGAGAGGAAAAAGAAAAGGAAGAAAAGAGGGGACAAAAGGACAGAAAGACAAACAGAAACAGAAAAAGACAGAGAGACAAAAGAATGGTGAATGAGAGATGGAGAGAGAGAAAAAAGGGAAATTAGAGAAAGCGAAAAGAGGAAAAGGAGAAAAAAATTAAAGAATGAGAGAAAGAGATACAGAGGGGGAAATAAGAGAAAGCAAAAAGGGGAGAGGGAGAAAAAAAAGAAGAGAAAGAGGGAGAGAGAGAAAAGAAAGAAGAATGAGAGAAAGAGAGAGAAAAAAGGGAAATGAGACAAAGCAAAAAGGGGAGAGAGAGAAAAAAAAGAAGAGAGAGAGAAAAAAGGGAAATGAGAGAAAGCCAAAAGGGGAGAGGGAGAAAAGAATTAAGAACGAGAGAAAGAGAGAGACAGAGGGGGGAAATGAGAGAAAGCGAAAATGGGAGAGGGAGAAAAGGATGGTGAATGAGAGAAAGTGGGGAGAGAGAGAATTAGAAAAAAGAAAAAAGAGAAAGAAAAAAAGAAAAAACAGAAAGAGATGAAGAGTGGAAAGGTTGAGAGTGGATCACTGACTCAATAATGTTCGGCCACTGGTGGTGTCTGCCCGTGTGCCCACGCTGGTTCACGTGGCGACAGATCGTCATTCAGTCCATTGTGTGAAAAGGAGAGTTGTGTTGTGTGTACACCTGTTGCTGGTGAGGTGTGTGTGTGTGTGTGTGTGTGTGTGTGTCCACCCTCTGAACACACTCATTCGTCCCTGTCCCCTCACCACCCCTTCTCTGTACAGAGCTCATGAACAGACAAATACCCCACACTGACGTACCAGAGTACCAGATAGCAGTGTGTAAACAGGCTATGAAGGGCTGTTACCTCAGACACGGGTTGGGAACGGCTACACCTGTATAAGTTGTGAGGTGTTCTCTTGTGAAGCTGAACACTGGCTACTGTGTTCATGGTAAGGTGATGTGAATTATCTGAGGCGTGGTCTGATGAGTCACGGTAGCAGTTGTTTGGAGTTGATGGTAAGGCTCATGTGTGGCACAGCCCAAATGAAGCCATGGACCCCAGGTGTCAACAAGGCACTGTGCAGACTGGTGGGGGTTCCATAAAGGTGTGTGGTGTGTTACTGTACACCAACATGCTACTTACAGTACACTAACACATTACACTTACTGAGCTGCTGTACACCGACACACTACTTACAGCACACTAACGCATTACACTTACTGAGCTGCTGTACACCGACACACTACTTACAGTACACTAACACATTACACTTACTGAGTTACTGTACACCAACACACTACTTACAGCACACTAACGCATTACACTTACTGAGTTACTGCACACTGACACACTACTTACAGTACACTAACACATTACACTTACTGAGTTACTGTACACCAACACGCTACTTACAGCACACTCACGCATCACACTTACTGAGTTACTGTACACCAACACACTACTTACAGCACACTAACACATTACACTTACTGAGTTACTGTACACCAACACGCTACTTACACTACACTAACACATTGCACTTACTGAGTTACTGTACACCAACACACTACTTACAGTACACTAACACATTACACTTACTGAGTTACTGTACACCAACACGCTACTTACAGTACACTAACGCATCACACTTACTGAGTTACTGTACACCAACACACTACTTACAGCACACTAACGCATCACACTTACTGAGTTACTGTACACCAACACACTACTTACAGCACACTAACGCATTACACTTACTGAGTTACTGTACACCAACACACTACTTACAGTACACTAACGCATTACACTTACTGAGTTACTGTACACCAACACACTACTTACAGTACACTAACGCATTACACTTACTGAGTTACTGTACACCAACACACTACTTACAGCACAATAACGCATTACACTTACTGAGTTACTGTACACCAACACACTACTTACAGCACACTAACGCATTGAACTTACTGAGTTACTGTACACCAACACGCTACTTACAGCACACTAACGCATTGAACTTACTGAGTTACTGTACACCAACACGCTACTTACAGCACACTAACACATTACACTTACTGAGTTACTGTACACCAACACGCTACTTACAGTACACTAACACATTACACTTACTGAGTTACTGTACACCAACACACTACTTACAGCACACTAACGCATTACACTTACTGAGTTACTGCACACCAACACACTACTTACAGCACACTAACGCATTACACTTACTGAGTTACTGCACACCAACACGCTACTTACAGTACACTAACACATTACACTTACTGAGTTACTGCACACCAACACACTACTTACAGTACACTAACACATTACACTTACTGAGTTACTGCACACCGACACACTACTTACAGTACACTAACACATTACACTTACTGAGTTACTGCACAACGACACACTACTCACAGTACACTAACGCATTACACTTACTGAGTTACTGCACACCAACACACTACTTACAGTACACTAACACATTACACTTACTGAGTTACTGCACACCGACACACTACTTACAGTACACTAACACATTACACTTACTGAGTTACTGCACAACGACACACTACTCACAGTACACTAACGCATTACACTTACTGAGTTACTGCACACCAACACACTACTTACAGTACACTAACACATTACACTTACTGAGTTACTGTACACCAACACACTACTTACAGTACACTAACACATTACACTTACTGAGTTACTGTACACCAACACACTACTCACAGTACACTAACGCATTGCACTTACTGAGTTACTGTACACCAGCACACTACTTACAGTACACTAACACATTACACTTACTGAGGTACTGTACACCAACACACTACTCACAGTACACTAACGCATTGCACTTACTGAGTTACTGTACACCAACACACTACTCACAGTACACTAACGCATTGCACTTACTGAGTTACTGTACACCAACACACTACTCACAGTACACTAACGCATTGCACTTACTGAGTTACTGTACACCAACACAC
>JAMWET010004254.1:17500-20000 GCA_024036415.1 Prochilodus magdalenae | reverse complement strand
TCTCACTAATACTCAATCAAATCCTCACAGCAATGTTCCAACATCAGTAACTGACCTAACTAATGCTCAATCAAATTCTCACAACAATGTTTCAACATCAGTAGCTGATCTCACTAATCCTCAATCAAATCCCCACAGCAATGTTCCAACATCAGTAACTGACCTAACTAATGCTCAATCAAATTCTCACAACAATGTTTCAACATCAGTAGCTGATCTCACTAATCCTCAATCAAATCCCCACAGCAACGTTCCAACATCAGTAACTGACCTCACTAATGCTCAATCAAATCCTCACAGTAATGTTCCAACATCAGTAACTGACCTCACTAATGCTCAATCAAATCCTCACAGCAATGTTCCAACATCAGTAACTGACCTCACTAATGCTCAATCAAATTCTCACAGTAATGTTCCAACATCAGTAACTGACCTCACTAATGCTCAATCAAATCCTCACAGCAATGCTCAACTTTAGTTCCTGACCTCACTAATACTGAATCAAATCCTCACAGCAATGTTCTATCAGTGACTGACCTCAATAATGCTCAATCAAATCCTCACAGCAATGTTCAACTTTAGTTCCTGACCTCACTTATACTCAATCAAATCCTCACAGCAATGTTCTAACATCAGTAATTGACCTCACTAATGCTCAATCAAATCCTCACAGCAATGTTTCAACATCAGTAACTGACCTCACTAATACTCAATCAAATCCTCACAGCAATGTTTCAACATCAGTAACTGACCTCACTAATGCTCAATCAAAACCTCAAAGCAATGTTCAACTTTAGTTCCTAACCTCACTAATACTCAATCAAATCCTCACAGCAATGTTTCAACATCAGTAACTGACCTCACTAATGCTCCATCAAATCCTCACAGCAATGTTTCAACATCAGTAGCCGACCTCACTAATACTCAATAAAATCCTCACAGCAATGTTCTAACATCAGTGTAATGCCTACAGCTAAGGAGGCCAGGCTCTGGCGTGTTTGGGCATTCAGCTGCGTGTGCTGAGGCTTTCCAGTGCTTATTGATGGGACCAGGGCTTATTGGATTGCTAACAAGAAGTAACAGGCTGCTAAACTGGCCCTGAACTGAACAAGCCGCTGTGGGGGGATATCAGGGCGAGGGTAATATGGGTAATGCGGTCATCACACGACCCGTCATGCACAGAGCCGGCCGTTAAATCAGCGGGGAAGGAGGCGGTCGGGGAATCGATCAGTCCATCACAGCAGAGAAACAGCTTTAGAGAGCCAGCTCCGGGTCTACAGCAGTGGCACTCTGACCACACGTCACCAGGAAAGTGGAGGGGTGGAGGTGCAGCACCACCTTTCAGGATAGCTTAAAGGGGAATTTTTCAATATTCCTGTGAATCAGAGCGGGTTTGGTGTGAAATGGGTTCTGTACAGTGGTGGTGATGGGAACCAGGGTTCTCCAGGTCTACCTACACGTGTCCTCTGAGTTTATATGGAATGTTGAGGATGGGGAAAATCCTGGAAAACCTGAATAATACGTCTTTACTGGGGACTACTTTTCTGTCTCCCAGCACCCTGCATGTATCCCTCCACCCTGAATGGAGCTAAAGGCCAAACGACCATAAACAGCGACTCAGACACCAGGCGGCGTATTCATAACCATCTCATGCAATACGTTTCTGTGAGGGAGCTTTTAGAGGCACTAAACTCTCCGGTTCCTAACCGCCATCCTAAAGATTAAATTCTGCAGAATTTGACTGCAAAATGTGATAGAAACGCGTCACGTATCGACAAGCCGATTGGTCACCACTCCGCTCATTTGCATAAAGTTAGTGCAATGCACAGAGGGCAGTCAGAGAAGGGAGAGCATCAGGCCCAGCGTGACATGCGAGGTATGTCTGTTTATACAGGCACTTCTTTGCACATGAAACAGCTTCTGTGATGTTTATTATCCCAGCAATTCAAGTGGAAATCATTTCGTCTGACATCACTACGTACGTCACATATACGCATCCCGGGCCTTTCATTTCAGTTTCATCCTTAGCTACGCATGCCATAAACCAAATATGCAATAAAGTACCACAGTGATTAACTCCACCCAGAGAGAGAGAGAGAGAGAGAGAGAGAGAGAGGGAGGAGAGAGAGAGAGAGAGGGGAGAGGGAGATAGGAGAGAGAAGGAGATGAGAGGAGAGAGAGGTTGAGAGAGAGTCAGGGGGGGGTGGGGGGGGAAGAGAGGGTGGGGGGGGGGGGGGGGTTTGGAGGAGTCAGCAGACAGGAAAAACAGAAAAAAGAAAAAAGAGGACATAACAAGGAAGGAAGAACAGTACAGAGAGAAAGAGGGACAAGTAAAGAAAAAAAGGAAAGAAAGACAGACAAAGAGAGAAATACAGGAAGGAGTGAGAGTATGGAGAAATGAATGCAAGCAAGAAAGGAATGGAAGAAAGAAGGGGGAGAGAAAGAACAAGATGGGGAGAGAGAATAAGACAAAAGACAGAAAAATGTAGAGAAGAAGGAA
>JAMWET010004254.1:0-15000 GCA_024036415.1 Prochilodus magdalenae | reverse complement strand
CGTATCCGTAGACAGGACATCACTCCATTCAGACATATTCGGTGATGTTGAGGTCTGGACTCTGGGGTGGCCAGTCCACTGCTCTGAGAACACCAGCAGCTTATTTGTTTGGTGTGTGTGTGTCTCCTTTTCTTAGTGAGGAGCTTCTTGAACACCTACACCTCCTTTCAGACCTCCATAGCACTGAGGGGGTTTGACAGGACGGGGTATTTGCTGCTATAAATCGAAGCCCACCCCTCGGTAACATTGTGTCCTGACATGATTCATCTGCATGTGTTTACTTTTAGGGCAATTAAAAGAACAACGATAGAACAACTCAATAACGTTAAAGCTCTGGTCTTACGAAACCGAGACAGGACGAACAACGGCACAGACACAACACTGTGTACACCCTGCGCAGAACACCTTTACTGAAGAGACAGAGAGAGAGAGAGAAAGAGGGAGAGAGGGAGAAATAAAGAAAAGAAAACAGGAGGAGACGATAAGTGAGAGCCAGACAAAAAAGAGAAAAAGATAAAGTAAGAGAGAGAGAGATGAGAGAGAAAGAAGGAGACAGAGATAAGAGAGAGGGAGACACAGAGAGAGACAGAGAGAGAGGTAGAGTGACCTTTTCCAGATGGTTGCAGTAGTAATCCTGTGTTTGAGGTCCTGCTGAGACTCTGATTCCTACAGTCTGCACACTACTGATAACACACACACACACACACACACACACACACACACACACACACACACACACACACACACACACACACCCCTACCTACCAATCAGGACGAACGTGAAAACGGCAGTTCTGTCTTTACTCACTTCTGGGCACTCACTCTGGGTCTTTTTATGTACTGAGCTGATTGTGCCAGTCTCGGATATACCATGCTCGA
The DNA here is from genome assembly GCA_024036415.1 of Prochilodus magdalenae. NCBI lineage: Eukaryota > Metazoa > Chordata > Actinopteri > Characiformes > Prochilodontidae > Prochilodus > Prochilodus magdalenae. Next base: position 14,121 of record JAMWET010004254.1, on the reverse strand, counting down.
GTGTGCTGGCACATAAGGCTAAACACGCCATGGGCTACATGCATGCCAAACATAAGCGGTTATAGTGTTTTACACCACACTGCAGCTACGAGGCTTCCTGGACCCGCCATTTAAACAACACCACACTGCAGCTACGAGGCTTCCTGGACCCGCCATTTAAACAACACTACACTGCAGCTACGAGGCTTCCTGGGCCCGCCATTTAAACCACACCACACTGCAGCTACGAGGCTTCCTGGGCCCGCCATTTAAACAACACCACACTGCAGCTACGAGGCTTCCTGGGCCCGCCATTTAAACAACACTACACTGCAGCTACGAGGCTTCCTGGGCCCGCCATTTAAACCACACCACACTGCAGCTACGAGGCTTCCTGGACCCGCCATTTAAACAACACCACACTGCAGCTACGAGGCTTCCTGGGCCCGCCATTTAAACAACACCACACTGCAGCTACGAGGCTTCCTGGGCCCGCCATTTAAACCACACCACACTGCAGCTACGAGGCTTCCTGGGCCCGCCATTTAAACAACACCACACTGCAGCTACGAGGCTTCCTGGGCCCGCCATTTAAACAACACCACACTGCAGCTACGAGGCTTCCTGGGCCCGCCATTTAAACAACACCACACTGCAGCTACGAGGCTTCCTGGGCCCGCCATTTAAACAACACCACACTGCAGCTACGAGGCTTCCTGGGCCCGCCATTTAAACAACACCACACTGCAGCTACGAGGCTTCCTGGGCCCGCCATTTAAACAACACCACACTGCAGCTACGAGGCTTCCTGGACCCGTCATTTAAACCACACCACACTGCAGCTACGAGGCTTCCTGGACCCGTCATTTAAACAGCACTACACTGCAGCTACGAGGCTTCCTGGGCCCGCCATTTAAACAACACCACACTGCAGCTACGAGGCTTCCTGGGCCCGCCATTTAAACAACACAACACTGCAGCTACGAGGCTTCCTGGTCCCGCCATTTAAACAACACCACACTGCAGCTACGAGGCTTCCTGGGCCCGCCATTTAAACAACACCACACTGCAGCTACGAGGCTTCCTGGGCCCGCCATTTAAACAACACCACACTGCAGCTACGAGGCTTCCCGGGCCCGCCATTTAAACAGCACTACACTGCAGCTACGAGGCTTCCTGGGCCCGCCATTTAAACAGCACCACACTGCAGCTACGAGGCTTTCCTGGTGCCCCGCCAATTAAACAACCCCACACTGCAGCTACGAGGCTTCCTGGGCCCGCCATTTAAACAGCACTACACTGCAGCTACGAGGCTTCCTGGGCCCGCCATTTAAACAACACCACACTGCAGCTACGAGGCTTCCTGGGCCCGCCATTTAAACAACACTACACTGCAGCTACGAGGCTTCCTGGGCCCGCCATTTAAACAACACCACACTGCAGCTACGAGGCTTCCTGGGCCCGCCATTTAAACAGCACTACACTGCAGCTACGAGGCTTCCTGGGCCCGCCATTTAAACAGCACTACACTGCAGCTACGAGGCTTCCTGGGCCCGCCATTTAAACAACACCACACTGCAGCTACGAGGCTTCCTGGGCCCGCCATTTAAACAACACCACACTGCAGCTACGAGGCTTCCTGGGCCCGCCATTTAAACCACACCGCACTGCAGCTACGAGGCTTCCTGGTCCCGCCATTTAAACCACACCACACTGCAGCTACGAGGCTTCCTGCCCGCCATTTAAGCAACACACTACGCCTGGCAGCTACGAGGCTTCCTGGTCCCGCCATTTAAGCAACACCGCACTGCAGCTACGAGGCTTCCTGGTCCCGCCATTTAAACACCACCACACTGCAGCTACAAGGCTTACCGAGCCCGCCATTTAAACAACACTACACTGCAGCTACGAGGCTTCCTGGGCCCGCCATTTAAACAACACCACACTGCAGCTACGAGGCTTCCTGGGCCCGCCATTTAAACACCACCACACTGCAGCTACGAGGCTTCCTGGGCCCGCCATTTAAACAACACCACACTGCAGCTACGAGGCTTCCTGGGCCCGCCGTTTAAACCACACCACACTGCAGCTACTAGGCTGTTCCTGGTCCCGCCATTTTAAACAGAACCACCACACTGCAGCTATAACGAGGCTTCTGGGCCCGCCATTTAAACACACCGGCACGCAGCTACGAGCTTTCCTGGTCCCGCCGATTTAAACTCCACACCACACTTGCAGCTACAACGAGGCTTCCTGGGCCCGCCATTTAAACCAGCACCACACTGCAGCTACGATGCTTACTGTGCCCGCCATTTAAGCAACACCGCACTGCCCTACGAGGCTTCTGGGCCCGCCATTTAAACAAGCACTACACTGCAGCTACGAGGCTTCCTGGCCTGCGCCATTTAACAACAACACACACTGCAGCTACGAGGCTTCCTGGGCCCGCCATTTAAAACAACACCACACTGCAGCTACAGGCTTCCTGAGGCATCGGCCATTTAAAAACAGCACTACACTGCAGCTACAGATGCTTCCTGGGCCCCGGCATTTAAACAACACCTACACTGCAGCTACGAGGCTTCCTCACCCGCGCCATTTAAACAGCCTACGCGCCATTTTGCAAACAACACATCCACACTGCAGCTACGAGGCTTCCTGGGGCCCGCCATTTTTAAACAACACCACACTGCAGCTACGAGGCTTCCTGGACCCCGCCATTTAAAACTACACCCCACTGCAGCTACGAGGATTCCTGGGCCCGCCAGGCTACGAGGCTTCCTGGTCCCGCCATTTAAGCAACACCGCACTGCAGCTACGAGGCTTCCTGGTCCCGCCATTTAAACAACACACTGCACAGGCTTCCTGAGCACGCTACGAGGCACTGCAGCTACGAGGCTTCCCCCCCGCCATTTAAACACAAAGCACTACACTGCAGCTACGAGGCTTCCTGGGCCCGCCCATTTAAACAACACCACACTTGCAGCTACGAGGCTTCCTGGGCCCAGCCATTTAAACAACACCACACTGCAGCTATCGAGGCTTCCTGGGCCCGCCATTTAAACAACACCACACTGCAGCTACGAGGCTTCCTAGGCCCGCCTTATTTTTAAAACAGCACACCACACTGCAGCAACTACGAGGCTTCACTGGGCCCGCCATTTTAAACAGCACTACACACTGCAGCTACGAGCCTTCCTGGGCCCGCCATTTAAACAGCACTACACTGCAGCTACGAGGCTTCCTGGGCCCGCCATTTAAACAGCACTACACTGCAGCTACGAGGCTTCCTGGGCCCGCCATTTAAAACAACACTTACACTGCAGCTGCTAACGAGGCGTCCCCCCCCCCCGCCATTTAACCACCACCACACAGCAGCTACGAGGCTTCCTGGTCCCGCCATTTAATCAACACCACACTGCAGCTACGAGGCTTCCCGCCTGCCCCCGCCATTTAAACAACACACACACACTGCAGCTACGGAGGCTTCCTGGGCCCACCCGCCATTTTAAACACAGTACACTGCACTCGCACACAGCTACGAGGCTTCCTGGGCCCGCCCGCCATTTAAACAGCAGCACCTCACNGCAGCTACGAGGCGTCCTGGGCCCGCCATTTAAACAGCACCACACTGCAGCTACGAGGCTTCCTGGGGCCCGCCGCCAATTTAAACCCACCACCACTGCAGCTACGAGGCTTCCTGGGCCCGCCATTAAAACACACAACACACTGCAGCTACGAGGCTTCCTCGGGCCCCGCCATTTAAACAAACACTACACACGGGTGCAGCTACGAGGCTTCCTGGGGCCCGCCATTAAACAACACCACACTGCAGCTACGAGGCTTCCTGGACCCGCCCATTTAAACAACACTACACTGCAGCTACGAGGCTTCCTGGACCCGCCATTTAAAACAACACCGACACTGCAGCTAAACGAGGCTTCGATGGGCCGCCATTAAACATACAATACACTACCACTGCAGATACAGTGAGGCTTCCTGAGGCCGCCCATTTAACAACACCAACACTAGCAGCTACGACGGCATGCTTGCCTGGGCCCGCCATTTTAAAACCACACAGCCACACTGCAGTAGCTACACGAGGTCTACCTGGACCCGCCATTTAAACCACACCTCATTGCAGCTCCGAGGCTTTCCTGGCCCCACCCTTTAAACACAAACTTTAAACTGCAGCTACGAGGCTTCTTGGGCCCGCCATTTAAACAGCACCACACTGCAGCTACGAGCTTACTTGCGCCCGCCATTAAAACCACACCACACTGCAGCTACGAGCTTCCTGGGCCCGCCTATTTAAACCACACCACACCTGCAGCTACGAGGTTCCGGGCCCGCCATTTAAACAACACTACACTGCAGCTACGAGGCTTCCTGGACCCGCCATTTAAAACACCACACTGCAGCTACGAGGGCTCTCCTGGAGCACCGCCATGTAAAACAAACATATCACAGCAGCTACGAGGCTTCCTGACCCGCCATTTAAACAACTACCGCCACTGAAGCTACGAGGCTTCCGGGACCCGCCATTTAAACCCACACCACACTGGAGCTACAGAGGGCTTCACCCTTGGACCCGCCATTTAAAAACATCATTACTGATAGATCAGGCGTTATTAAATTATACCATGACGATAGTTGTTACACGAGTTCTGACGGTCCTGAGGCTAGTGGAGGACTAGGCAATTGTCAATCCATGCTGCTAAAGTCACGAATTTTAAAATCATTAACTACACTGAAGCTAAATAGAAAACCACACACCAATGCTCTGATACCAGACTGAGCGCACACACACACGACAACACCACACACCATCAAAACACACCTTCGGCTTTTAAAAGCGATCTGATAGATCACCAGACCACATTGTCCTTCAATCATTCACTGAGAGGCTGTGGAGAACATGGGACTCTTTTCATGTACCTCGAGAGCTCATTGTTGTTTCCCGCTTTTAATTAGCCCCCGCTGCATTGAGGTTTTAGAGCAGAAGCGCTATAGCGAGTGTGGTTATCTATATAGCAGGCGCCTGGCACCTGCACCTGTCCTCACATCAAGGCACCTGTACAGGGTCTCGTACAGTCCGACTTTCTGCAGCACGGCTGCGGTATCTTGAGATGATTCCGCAAACAGAGACGTTCAGCACGGAGGTTCCTGGTTGTGAAACGCTATGATTGTTTCACAAAAACTTCAACCTTTGAGTGACTTTGTCACAGAACTGTTCACAGTGTTGACAAGTCGAACAGGAACCAGAGCGGACAACCCTCTAAAAAAGCCCCCCCACCAGCCAAGGTCACATGTGCAAATTATGCGGTTCATGGAATCATCCAGTGGTAGGCGACATACATATGTATGAGATCGCGTGTGGAGCACAAAAATAGTACCCCAGCAAAGAAAATACTTCTGTTGATGTTAGACACCGCGCCCTCGCTTTTCTCACTATCTTCACCATCATCAGGCATTTCCAATATTATAAGCTCATTAGGACACATGTGCGCATTCACGAGGTGTTGTAGATAGGTAATAACAAACGTCTATTCATTTAGCTGTTGGAGGACCGACACCACCTCTGTAAAGGAAATCTGTAAACCACACACGAAACCCTTCGCTAGAGTGGTCGAACCCACCTAATTGCTGTTTAGAGAACTCAAACATTAACACGGCCGCACACAGAGATCAACATGATATTTCGCGGGTGTGACACTTGCTGCCCACCTATGGAGACTAACAAAGAAGGTTGTTCTTAGGCCTGCTGCGACACGAACCACGCGAAGGCTCACATCACAAGGAGCGGTACACACAACACTACATGAATGAAAGCTAAGCCTACTCTCTTTATGTCTCTACTCTCTCACTACACACACAACACACTCCTCACATACACTCAGATCACTGCACTCAGATCCACTCCCTAAACTCAGACGTCTCACTCACCGAAAATGGATCCACACACACATATCCTCCTCATATCACGAGTGACTCTACACACACCACTGACACTTTTCACACCACTGTAAAATGCTCACGTTCCAAAGAAGGTCCGACTGAGATCACGAAACAAACAGAGACAGTAGAGACTGAACGGAACGAGACAAGCTGAAGCGACTAATCCCAGGTATCACTCATATCAATCTCCTTTCATGACACACTTGTAATTAGCTAGAACTGGTCCAACAGGCACACACACACACGCCTTATTGCTAAAGATCACGAAGGACACACGTAGGGGCTCAAGAGCTGTAAACACTATTAGAGATTATTCACGATTGCACACAATTTACTCACACAAGCAGTCCACAGTCACGACACACCTCCGTCCTCCGCTCATTCCTCGCAGGGACATCAGACCACTCAACCACAAGGGGGGGAACACCCAGGGGAAGAGCTTCATCTCGCGTAGGTGGTCATCGGGTGTCACTACGGACGGAAAGAGCCTGTGCTGCGCCTGTGGGATAAAACTCACAAAGACTTCTTGAGCGATACGGCAGAAAAAGAAACTTTTAGACAAAAAGAAAAGGATATAATCAGGGAAGATAATCCGTACGATTTTATACTTTGTATTGTCGATGCGGGCCGGGAGCATAGAAAGGAGGAGGTCTCCGCAAAAGGTAAATTAAAGGCCCGTAATGAATCCAAGTTTCAAAAAAACAAAAGGTAAGATGGATGTCTTTACATTTGACATTTATGGCATTAAGCAAATGAACACTCAGTTATCCAGAGAGGCGAAAGCTACAGAAGGAGTTAAGGGAGGGGGATATTACAGGGGAAGGCCAATTGGAGGAGTGATTAGGAGTCTGGGCCAAGGGGACTCTTATTGGAGTAAGTAAGCACAGGGCTGAAGGACTAGGGATTGAGAACCCAGTAAGAGGAATCACCAGCATGTGGTGGAAAGGCTCTTGGCTAAGGGCAGTGAGTGTTATGTAAATCCGCTGAGCTAGCTACGACCAACGAACATTGAGAGTGGACCGGCGAGTGGCGTCGACTGATTACTACTCCACCAGTGAAAACAACACTCACGCTCAGGGGGAACATCGACTGGATTTAAGACGTGGACAGACATCATGGACGGTCACCACCTTAAACACACTTACTAAACTGGTCACGGGGTTCTACTCAGTGTTTCATTCACTAGAGGACTAGGGTATCACCTCACGCCACACGTTTAAATCCCTCAGGACAATTTCAGGAACACTCGAAGGTAACCTCACGCGCTCCACGGAGTTTACTGACAAGTAGAGGACATTGTAGACTCTGTATCACAGCTACACACTTGCAGTTTGTTCAAATTCACGTCAGGCAAGGACAGGTGCACATAGGCAGGGGGGGGGGCCACTTGGCAGGCACACACCTGGACTGCGTTCCTGAGTTGTCATGTAGTGAAATGCGGGGGGTGGCCGTGAAGGTAGGAGTCTATCAGGGGCTATCACTTATTGTTTTGACCATCAGCTGATGCGTGATCGATTACTGGTCCTCCGGGAAGAGGGCAATACCTGCTCTCCAAATTACAGAGACTCACTCCTTCCTTTAACTTTCATCGTAGGGTCCAACGGGGAAAATACGGAGTCACCGGGGCAGGAAAAACACTACAGAGCGCTAAAGCTCTCAGGGTCGTGTTTTTTATATTTATATTGGGGAGGTTTTTATTTATTTATTTATTTTTATTTTGTTATTTTAAATATTTCAAACTAATTTCACCTCTGTATCTCTTTGTCTTCACTAGCACTAGTTCAGTAATGAGATGTTACTAGTGCAGTGTAAAACGCTCATCCCACGACTCGGTCTGATTCAGTACGCTGCATGATGCTGGGTCCACTGTTCTGTGTTCACGGGGGAGCTGTGAGGCAGGAGGAGTGCTGAAGCTGCTCGGTGCTGATTAGTGTTTAACCTGTGTGGTTGCATTTGATGGTATAATTAATAAGACATACATTCTCCATCGTGCATCATCACCCCTCCACGATGTACACGGTCACAGTCTTGCATCACAGTATCACTGTTTCACAGTGCGTTGTTAGACCTCTAGTAACAATGGAAGTCAGTGTAGAGTCAACATGGAACATAGCGTAGTGTAAATGACCGGATCAGAATCTGGATTTAAAGACCTCTGCAGTAGACTCTTCAACATTTCCATGTTTCCACTACACTCATTACCATGGTCCTCATGTAAGATGACCATAGAAAGTCCAACCGTACAGCTGGATGTAGCATTGAGCCTATGGCAGAGGTCTTCAAATCCTGACCCAAGATCCAGATTCTGGCCCTGGAATTTGAACAAACTGCAAGTTAGTTGAACCTACAAGTTACTACAAACTCCAGGACCGGTTACTGGAGTTCCTGAAATGTCTGAATTTAAAGACCCCTAGCCTATAAGAACACCTAGAGAACCCCTGTTTTAAGGTTTTAAGGTTTAGGCATCTGTCCACCTTAAATCCAGATTTCCGTCCTGGAGTTTGTGTTCACTGGTAGTTAATCGAACCTACCGGTCACTAAAGTGGTTGGTGTAGCTCAGCGGATAACACCACTGCCCGCCAGAGAGCCACCACCACATGTGGGAGACTGGGGTTCGAATCCCAGTCTACGCTGTGCTACACCAATAAGAGTCCTTGGGCAAGACTCCTAACACTACATTGGCCTACCTGTAATATGATTAACCTTGTAAGTCGCTCTGGATAAGAGTGTCAGCTAAATGCCATAAATGTAAATGTAAAGAAATCCATCACCGGAAACTGGATTCAAGGGCCAGATTGCAGACCCTGTTCTTTGGTACCACAATACAAAGTATAAAATCGCACTGGCTGATTATATCAGTTTGTCTAAAGTTGTTGCCCCTCAGAGTATTGTTGTTACCGCCAGGGCCTCACGTCCGTGCAGATGAATGGGTGTGTGGTTGAGTGTCTGAGGCTGGAGCGGAGGACGGAGGTGTGTCGCTGTGGCTGTTAAACAGCAAATCAATAATCTGATATTTAACAGCTCTTTCCCCTCGCTGACATTTCAGCTAAACGCGCACTGCGGACCTCTACTAATTACAGCAATCAGAGGAATTAATATTCTACGCTTCAGTGTCTCTCCGTCTCTCTCTCTCTGTTTGTTTCTCCCTCCAAACAAGCATTTTACAGTGAAAATGTCAGCTTTAATCACTCCCCAGATATGCTGTGGATCATTTTACGTCTGTTTCCTGCTCCTGTGTATGTGTGTGTGTGTGTGTGTGTGTGAGAGAGAGAGACAGAAAGAGAGAGGCTTTCATTCATGTAGTGTTTACCCTCCTTTTGAGCCTCCTGTTCGTGTGCAGGCCTAAGACAACTTCTTTGTTGTCCACTAGGGGGCAGCAGTGTCAACGAAATATTCAGTTGATCTCTGTGTGGCCGTGTTAATGTTGAGTTCTCTAACAGCAATTAAGGTGGGTTGCCACCAGCGAGGGTTTGGTGTGGTTTAGATGTTCTTTACAGTGGTGGTGATGGTCTCCAACACAAATGTAGACGTTTGTGTTACTATCTAAACCACCAGTGAACCCACATGTGTCCTATGAGCTTAATATGGAATGCTGATGATGGTGAAATAGTGGAAAACCTGAACATAACAAAGTTTTCTTTGGGGGACTATTTTGTGTCACAGCGCTCTGCATGTATCCCTCCACTATTAATCAATAACCATTTCACATGACCTTCTGTGAGGGGGCTTTTAGAGGTGGGCGTCTGGTTCCGTTCACCACCACTGTGAACAGTTCTGACTCTGGTAAGTTTTTGACTCATAGCGTTTCACACCAGACCTCTCTGAACGTCTCTGTTTGGATCATCTCAGAGACCCAGCCTGCTCAGAAAGTGAATGTACAGCCCTGTACGGTGCCTGTGTGAGGAGCAGGTCCAGGCGCTGTATAGATACACACTCCTAACGCTACTCATGGCTTAATTAAAAGCGGGAACACAATGAGCTCCGAGGGACATAAAAGAGCCCATGTTTCCCAGCGCTCAGTGTATGATAATGAGGACAATGGGTCTGTGAGATCAGATCGCTTTTAAACAGGTGTGTTTGTGGTGTGTGTGTGTGTGTGTGTGCGGTCGTCTGATCAGAGCAGTGTGTGGTTTTCTATTATTCATGTAGTTAATGATTTAAAATTGTGACTTACAGCAGGAATTGACATTGCCTGTCCTCCACTGCCTCAGGCCAGAACTCTGTACACTAGTATGGTAAACATCTGGAATACGCTGAATATCAAGTATGATGAGTATTAAATGGCGGGTCTAGCAGGAAGGAGCCTCGTAGGCTTGTCGAGGTGTCGGTGTTGCTTTTAAATGGCCGGGTCAGGGAAGCCTCGTAGCCGTGCAGTGCGGTGTTGTTTTAAATGGCGGGTCCAGGACGCCATCGTAGCTCGTTCACTGCTGCAGGGTGTTGTTTAAATGGCGGGTCCAGGAAGCCTCGTAGCTGCAGTGTGGTGTTGTTTAAATGGCGGGCCCAGGAAGCCTCGTAGCTGCAGTGTAGTGTTGTTTAAATGGCGGGCCCAGGAAGCCTCGTAGCTGCAGTGTGGTGTGGTTTAAATGGCGGGCCCAGGAAGCCTCGTAGCTGCAGTGTGGTGTGGTTTAAATGGCGGGGCCAGCAGAGAGACAGCGCATCGTCAGTAAGACACTGCCAGTGTGGGTGCTGTTTTAAATGGCGGGGAAGCCTCGTAGCGGCACAGTAGCCTCGTAAGCTGGCAAGTGTTAGAAAGATGTAGCTTGTTCGGTGTGCGCTTGTAAATGGCGGGGCCAGGAACTAGCCCTCGTAGGCTGCAGAGTGGAGTGTTGTTTAAATGGCGTGTGAAGTAATGTTTCGTCGGCTGCAGGGAATGCCTCGTTTAGCTGGCACAGTCGTTAGTGTTGCAGTCATGGTTGTTTAATGAATGGGCCCACATAGGCTCGTAGGCCCAGGCGAAAGCCTCGTTTAAATGGCCGGCCCAGGAGGCCTCGTCGCTGCAGTGTAGTTTTAATTAAATGGCGGGCCCAGGAAGCCTCGTAAGCTCGCAGAGTGTGGTGCTTGTTACTTAAATTGGCCCGGGCCCAGGAAGCCTCGTACGCTGCAGTGTAGCAAGCTCCAAAAGTACTTGTTGTTTCTCACGAAGGATAAATGGCGGGGCCCAGGAAGCCTCGTAGGCTGCAGTGTAAGGTGTTGTCGTTAAAAATGGCGAAACGGCGCCACAGGAAGCCTCGTAGTAGCTGCAGTGTGCGAGCTGCTGTTTTATAAATGGCGGGCCCAGGAAGCCTCCGTACATGCAGTGTGCAGTTGTTAGTAACGGCGGGACCAGACGCCTCGAAGCCTGTTGGCGGGGGTTGTTTACCTGGCGGACCCAGGAAGCCTCGTAGCTGCAGGTGTGGTGGTGAACGTTCAATGGCGGGCCCATATTTTCGTAATGCAGTGCCAGTGCTGTTTAAATGGCGGGCACAGGAAGCCTCGGATGCATGTGGTGTTGGCCTCGTTGCGGGCCAGCCTCGTAACTGCAGGTAGTGTGGTAGGGCGGGTGTTTAAGCCTCGTACTGCAGTGTGGTGTTGTTTAAATGGCGGGCCCAGGAGAGCCTCGTATCAGCGGTGCAGTGTGTTTAAAACCGGCGATGCCCAGGAAGCCCTCGGTTTTTAAAGTGGCGTGTTTGTTTAAATGGCGGGGACCAGGAAGCCTCGTAGCTGCAGTTTGGTTGTTGCCGTTTACACATTGTCGTGGGCCTTGGCTGCACGGTGTTGTTTAAAATGGCGTGCCGCAGGTCCCAGTTGCAGTGTAATGGGGTGGTTAAATGGGCCGGGACCAGGTAGCCTCGTAGCTCTGTAAGGTAGTTGTTTATAATGGCGGGAGACCAGGAAGCCTCGTAGCAATGCAGTGTGGTGTTGTTTAAATGGCAGGGCCCCAGGAAGGCCTCGTAGAGCTGCATAGTGGTGCTGTTTAGAATGGCGGGGTAGCCCAGGAAAGCCTCGTAGCTGCAGTGTGGTGCTGTTACGCGTTAGAAACAACTTGGCGGGCCCAGGAAGCCTCCAGTAGCTGCAGTGTTGGTGTTGTTTTAAATGCGGCCTGGGAAGCCTCGTACCCGCAGGTGGTGTTTTTAAATGCGGGCCCAGCCTCGTAGCTGCAGTGTAGTGCTGTTTTATGGCGGGGCCCAGTAAGCCTCGTAGCTGCACTGGTGGTGTTTGGTTAAGGCGGGCCCAGGAAGCAATGCGTAGCTGCAGTGTGGTGTGTTGTTTAAATTGGCGGGCTCGGTAAGCCTTGTAGCTGCAGTGTGGTGTTGTTTTTAAATGGCGGGCCCAGGAAAGCCAGCGTGTAGCTGCAGTGGCCGGTGTTTGTTTAAATGGCGGGGGACCAGGAAGCCGCGTAGCTGCAGTGCACGGTGTTTGCCGTTTGTAAATGGCGGGGACCAGGAAGCCATTAGCTCTAGCGTGTGTGTGCTGGGCCATAAGTCGTTACAGTATGGCTGGGTACCCGGCCCATGGAAGCCTCGTGAGCTGCCAGTGGTGGTGTTTATGTGGTTTAAATCGGCTGCAGTGTAGTGCTGTTTTAAAATGGCGGGACCAGGAAGCCCTCGTAGCCTTGGTGCTGTTTAAATGCGGGTCAGTGAGCCTCGTAGTGCAGTTGTTAACAATGGTTTAAATGGCGCACACAGGAAGACCATCGTAGCTGCGTGCAGAGTTGTTCGGTGTATGCCTTAGGAAGCCCAAGCTGCAGTGGCTTGTTAACCGGGCGGGCCCAGGAAGCCTCGTAGACTGCAGGTGTGTGCTGTTGTTAAATGGCGGGCCCAGGAACGCCTCTGTAAGCTTGCAGTTGTGGTTGTTGTTTTAAATGGCGGGCCCCGGAAGCCTCGTACGAGCTGCAAGTGTGGTGTTGCTTTACAATGTAGCAGGAGCCAAGGAAGCCTCGTTAGCTGCAGTGGTAGGTGCTTGTTCTAAACACTGAGCGGCCTCAGGAAAGCCTCGTGTAGCTGCAGTGTGGTGTCACGAGAGTGTTGAATATGGCAGAGAGGCCCAGGACACGCCATATCGTACGATCAAGAAACTGCAGTGTAGTCAGCATGTTCTTCAAAGCAGCGCGGCCCATGGCAAGCCTCGTCAGTCTGCAGATAGCTGGGATTAGTGTACAATGGCGGCGATCCAGGAAGCCTCTTAGCTGCTCCGTTAGTGTTGTTTAAATGCGGCGGGCTCCGTGTAAGAGCCTCCTGTGGAGCTGCAGGTCGAAGTGGTAGTTTAAAACTGGCGGGACCAGTGTAAGCCTCGTATGTCTGCAGCTTGCATGTGCACTGACTATCTAACCATGTGCTCCGAGGATCCAGATAGCCTACAGCTAGCAGGTGCAGTGATCACAGCGACATGTAAACAGGTTATAAGTGGCCTGGGCATTCTGAGCCAGGACAGCCTCAGGTCGAGCTGACAGTGCTGGAGTCCCGGCGCTTTACAATATGGCGGGCCACGGAAGAGCCTAGTATCGTCAAGACCATGTCAGTGCGGGTTGTTAAATGGCAAGGGCCCAGGAAGCCGTAGTAGCTGACTAGTAGTGTGTTGTTTAAATGGCGTGGGCCCATGGAATTTGGAGGGCCTCTTGTCAGCTGCACGTGTTATTGGTTTATGATGCACTGGTGTTTTTATATCATGGCTTTGCGCTGGCTTCCTAGGGAAGCCTCGAATTTAGGCCTGGCAGTGTTGAAAGAGTGACTGTGGTATTTCCAATATTTGGTCGGGTTAAAAGTCTCAGATGATAGCTCTCGTTTAGCACTGGGCACAGAGTTGTTTCTGTGGTGTGTTGATTTTTCTTTTATTTATTCTTACTCTAAAAAAGTTCTGTAGGTCTGACTGTTTGAGACCATGGTCACGGCCAGCGAGTAGGACTCGTAGCGCAGTGATAGATATACAGTTGTTGTAAATGGGGCGGTGCCCAGGAAGCCTGTACTGCAGTGTGGTGTTGTTTAAATGGCCACGCACAGCCTATTGGACACACAAAAACAATCTCAAAAGCCAATTTCCCCCTGTGGAGTTTCCCTGTGCTACAAATGAAAGGTTTTTTTTGGGATACCACATTCCAGTTGACTTTGTTTTACTGTCGACTTAAGCAGTTAGGAGCGTTTTCCTGGGGGGACCTTAGGAAGGGCCTGTTCGGAAATCAAGAGCTGCCAGTGTTATGTCGCTGTTTAA
>JAMWET010004253.1:42500-48413 GCA_024036415.1 Prochilodus magdalenae | reverse complement strand
ATATATATATATATATAATATATTATATATTAAAATTATATATATATAGATATTATATAATATACTATATATATATATATATATATCACCTTTCACATATCCAAGGTTGCTTTACAACTGAAGGGTAAAAAAAAAATATCATAGCGAATGAAAGTGTTCTGAATAAAAATGTTTAAAAGATGGATAGAGGGGGTGAAGAACGAATAGATGAAGGTTAGGAGTTCCAGAGTGTGGGGGCAGGGAGTGTGTGGACAGATCTTCATTGCTCTCACTGGCTTAATTACACAAAACAGTGTGATTAACCATGATAAATAACCATGTGGTGTAAGACCTATTAGCCCTACAATGATGTAGTTTTGTGATATAGATAGATAGATAGATAGATAGATAGATAGATAGATAGATAGATAGATAGATAGATAGATAGATAGATAGATAGATAGATAGATAGATAGAACCATATATACCCTAACACAAAACTTCGCCAGTGGTGGCCCGATGGTGGTCCCTCAGGGTCCCCAAGTATTGATAAACAAGTTAAAGTGTGTACTAAAGTTGTGAAGAGAAATAGAGAGACTTCTACACCTACTGAGTGCCTCTATATGGGTACCTAATAAAATGGCAGTTCTTTACAGGAGTGTTTATGCTTTTATGGCCTATGTATATGTTTTATGCTCTCTATGTTATTTGGAAGGGAAGAGCATTTGTGGGCCTTATAGACGCGCAGGGCAATACCTTCAGTAAGGGCTTCTTAGTGGAACCTTGAGGAATGCAGTGTAATTTAATTCCAGCACCAAAACAACCCTTACTTTTTCCCTCTCTCAACTCTTGTGGCATTTTCCTGGATGGTGACCAGCGGTTCCAGGTGAAAGCAGTTCGCTCCAAGAGGGAGATTTTGGGTGGGTGGGGGTGGGAGGGGAGGGGTGACAAAAAAAACAAACAGAAACGTAGTAATAATACTACTAATAATAATTTGGGTGCAGTTTCATTTTTCAATTTTTCATACTCTTTGGCGGTTCTTGGAGCAGCTGCTGGAGCAGGCAACAGGACGTGACAGTACCAGCCATGAATGAGAGATGCCGTCCAACACACACTCACGCTCACACGGGCTCCATTGCTGAGGTAGCTGAAGTGGGCCAAAGGAAATGGAAAGCTAGCCCTCATGGGAGTCTCTCTGAGCAGAATGAGGTGGATGAAAAGGACCTTGTTCGCACAAGCCACAGGAAAACTCAGAGAGAAACATTCCCTGAAAGGTTTCGAGCTGAGGCACTCCTATTTTTTGTTTCTGCTCAGACAGAGGGAGGGATGGAGGGATGAGCATGGTGTAAAAATTATGAAATCAAGTTATGTTTAACTTTTTAGAACTTGTTTACCTATGTTTTGCTATAGTACTGTGATTATAAGTATGTAATAACTTATTTATCACTGTAATACACACACACACACATACATACACACACACACACACACATACATACACACACACACATACATACACACACACACACATACATACACACACACACACACACATACATACACACACACACATACATACACACACACACACATACACACACACACACACACGCATACATACATACATACACACACACACATACATACACACACACACACATACATACACACACACACACACACACACATACATACATACACACACGCACACACACACACACACACACACACACACACATACATACACACACACAAACACAAACACACACACACACATGTATGTGTAAAACTCAGAACCTGGCAAAAGCTAAAATGCTGAAAATTGTAAATTTTAATTGGAAAAAGATTAATTGGCAAATTTTTGTTGTGTAATATTTATATATATATATATATATATATATATATATATATATATATATAGCTGTCAAATGTGATGTAAATATGTAATTACTCATTTATGACGTTACGTTTACAATCAATTTCAGGAGCATTTTTTGCCAGGTTAGTCATAGTAATAATAATAATAATAATAATAATAATAATAACATATTTAAAAATATATGTTATATGTTTAATAGCAAAGGTGACAGAAAACCACATGCATAGATCATTATGAAATCTATGCTATTTATGACATCATCCACCAGATTCGGACTTTTTATGTTTAACGTTTCAGAGCTTGTGAGTTTATCTATGTTTAGCCATGCTCCGGGTGTAAATGTGTAATTACTCATTTATTACAAAGTTTCTCACATCATTTGTCAGGTTCTAGTTTTTCCCCACGTTAGTCATAATAAAATTTCTTTATTAATCTTTTACTATCTGATAGTATTAATAACAAAGGCAACAGTAAACCACCAACATAGAACAGTATAGCTGGAAGAGATGAAGGTTAAAGAGGTTGTCCAGCAACAGGACACGTAATAACGAACTGACCATTCAGTAACCTGATGGCCAGGTAGTCGGATATTCTATAGAGACACTATCCATATGGTCAAGTTGGAAATGACTGAGTGTCGCTTATTAACATTTAATAATTCCCCAATTAAAAAATGAAATCTGATTCATGTATGGATATGAGGTAAAGGAAGTCAGCTGTTGTCTATAGGGACTTTTTATCTGACCAGTGTAGGACTCCTCGGACGTCTGGTTCCCATCACCACCACTACGAAAATGTCTTTAATATGCAGCTATTTTGAGAAAAATATTGGCAAAAAGCACCACATGCTTTCATCACTGATAACTGAGACAGCTGAGGGTCATGTCCAGCGCGCTGTGGTCACCTCGGGACCCAGTCCACATAGGAAGCTGTTGAGTCTGTGAGCAGCTCAGTGCTTTTCACTCATTACGATCTCACTCATTACGAACTGTTCCATTCCCCACATATTTCTCTCGCCGGACTCTTTAACCTCCCCGTCCTCCACGTTTCTGCCACACGGTGAATAAATGGCCTTGAATACATAAAGAGAAATCTTGTCTGCTGACACCCTGATATGAAGCACACTTTAGAGCCAGGCCTTGGCTAATGGGCACACAATGGAATTATTCAGCAGGCGGACGTGGGCTCTGACCATGGACGTGTTCCTCGGCTCACACAGACATTCCTGGTGGAGGGAGACACACATCATGCGCGGAATAAGAAGTCCTCTTAACCTGTTAAGTCAAGGTGCATATTCGTTTATGGACTCATTCAGCCTGGAATACAAGCAGGCCATTAAAGCCGGCGGTTAGCTAGCTTTCCATTTTGGTTTGAATGAGCTTCCATTGACAGGGCAGTTTGGAAATACTGGACATTTTGTCTTCTATGCCTTTGTTATTTTTATTATGGTTATGAATTGCTTTTTTTTCCCTTCTTTTTTTTTCCTTTTCCTCCTTTTCATTTTCTTTCTCCTTTGTCTTTTTCATCTTCTTCTTCTTCACCTCCTTCGTCGATTTCATTATCTTCTTCTTCTTCTTCTTCTTCATCTTCATCTTCTTCATCTTCTTCTTCATCTCCTTTGTCGTTTTCATTATCTTCTTCTTCTTCTTTTTCTTCTTCTTCTTCCTCTTCTTCATCTTCTTCATCTTCTTCATCTCTTTTGTCGTTTTCATTATCTTCTTCTTATTATTCTTCTTCTTCTTCTTCTTCTTCTCCATCTTCTTCATCTTTATCTTCTTCATCTCCTACGTCGTTTTCATTATCTTCTTCTTCCTCTTCTTTTTCTTCTTGTTCTTCTTCATCTTCTTCTTCATCTTCTTCATCTTCTTCATCTCCTTTGTCGTTTTCATTATCTTTTTCTTCATCTTCTTCATCTTCTTCATCTCCTTTGTCGTTTTCATTATCTCCTTCTTCTTCTTCTTCTTCTTCTTCTTCTTTTTCTTCTTCTTCATCTTCATCTTCTTCACCTCCTTCGTCGTTTTCATTATCTTCTACTTCTTCTTCTTCATCTTCTTCATCTCCTTCGTCTTTATCATCATCTTCTTCTTCTTCTTCTTCACATACACATTTTGATCAGCTAACTAGTCCTATGGTTTGTAAGATATCAACACGCTTCCACCTCCAAAATGTTTGGTCTGATCAGAAATGTTGTGTTGTATACGGATTTTGATCGGATGCACGGTACGGTTTCCACATAGCAACAATAACAACATGAATTAATGGGATGGAAAAGTGAACCAGGAGACACCGTTTCTAATAAGCCATATCAGGACAGAGAGCATGAAGTCAATGCTGATTCACCCAGGCACCCGTCTGTTTGTCTTTTTCATCCCTCTTTCTCCCCATATAATCCCATTTATTTACCAAAACCCCCCCGTCTTTTAATCTACAGCCACCAAACCGCGTGTACTCACTTTGATCCCCAAACTCTAATCCACAGCCTCTATGTGTCATTTATTCATCCCTTTTTCCTTCCATTTCCTTCTTGTTTTCCTGACTGATATTTGTTCACTAAGTTTGTTCGGACAGTTGATCAGGTGTGGTGTGATTGTATGCAGCTTTTTGATTGGCCATACCCTTTTTTGTTTTTCCCATAAGAATGTATGGGGGGGGCAAAAATCTGGGCACCAGCTTTTATCACAATCATAGCACCATCCCATTTACCATGTAGGATACCTGCCCTGAAACCCCCTAACAGCCACCTGGGATACTATATGAACCAAATGGCAATACATCAGTAACCATTTGAAATGTCGTCATAGCAACCTTGTGGCAATGCCATAGCAACCACCCAGGATACAATAGCAAACCTATATCACTTTTTCATTTTTTTTAATACTCAGATATTGTACATGATAGTTAGTCTGTATATGATTCCGACATCTGCATAAATACACCAATAAACCAATTTGTAGGTGACTGTTTACTTATGAATGAACTAAATACTAATTACCTACATTCTCATAAATAAGCCTTTACTTCAGAGATAACCATCACTGAGCATTAATCTGTATTATGAAGTTATGACTCAGCGTTTATAGATGAGGGAAAGAAGGGGGGAGGGCAGTCATGGGCTGGAGGTTGGAGGGTCACATGTTCAATCACCTGAACCAACAGCACGCAAGTGCCCTTAGGCAAGGCGGTTTAGCCCCTATTGCTCCCCAACCACCATGAATAGACTGCTCTGGGCAAGTGTGCTCACTGCCCCCTAGTGTCTGTATCGGGGTTATTGACTGCATGGATGGGTTAAATATGAGCGTAAATTCCTCTGTGTGCAGCTCAAATGATCAATAATTCCAAAATGTTTAATTCTAAATTTAAAATGTGCAAATGAATGAATAAATATTTTGAAAAAACTGCATTTACAGTGCTTTGAAACACAGAAATATCTGGAGGTTATTAAATATCTGGAGGTGTTACCTTTTGGGAACAACAGGAAGTTCTTAAATGATAAACATCCTTGGGTTCTATGTGTTTAAATTACAGTATCATGTCATATGACGTAAAAAATTTAATCACTATTTTTGGATAATTATTACAATACAAATTGCTTCAATTTGTTACAAGCAAATTAATTAGGTTTATGCAGATAAAAAAAGGACTTTGGATGAACGACTTTTGAAGTTGAAGTTATTTTTTTAGGTTGCACTTTTTACAGTGTATATATTAGAGGTGGAGATATGGAGAAATATCGTACCATGGTGCATCAGGAGTAGATGTGGTGTATGAGGATATGGACTGGTTCAGACTCTCATCAGGTGGAGCTGTTAAATGTAAGACTGTAGAGTCTTTAAGACCACCAACATCATCCATGTAGCTGTGTGTCTCGAAAGTTTTGACTGATAGTGTATACATGTTATATACTGGATCATCTGCAGGCCTGTTCTTTATTTAAATATTTTAGAATATTTTATAATTTCTTCTAAACCAGTTTTGTAATTAATTCCATCTGGTGAATTATGGTCCGTGAAGTTGGAGTCTAACTGTGCATGTATGTAACATAATTAGCATGATAG
>JAMWET010004253.1:0-37500 GCA_024036415.1 Prochilodus magdalenae | reverse complement strand
TGTCCTTAACACCACGTCACCGTCACCAAAGACCACAGTGGTGTCGTACCAGACTGTCATGGAGTGACTCAGAATGGCAGCGGGTCATCTTCAGTGACGAGTCCCGCTTTAGTCTTGGTGGAGACGCCCAACGAATCCGTGTGTGGAGGCACCGTGGTCAGCACAGAGATGAACGGTTTGTTGTCACACGTCCAGAAGGTCTGGTGTCACTCCACCTCCACCCCTACCGCACCATCTGCAGGAGCTGTGTGAGGATGTTCAAGCTGCATGGGATGGATTATCACAGGACACCATTAGGAACTTCTACAGCTCCACCATGCCGAGACGTCTGGCATGTTGTGTTAGTCACTCAATAAACTCAGTAAATATTGATCATATCAGTCTAAATGTATCATCAGTTATTGATCCTGGTAGCCTTTATCTTCCTTCCCAACACCACCGCAATCCCACACCTCCTTCTGGGTGCAGCTATGCTTTTGACTATGAGTGTATTTAGTAAGAGGGCTTCCTGGAGGGTGGTCTGACTCTGCCCAGTACTCTTATGTCCCATAGCTTCATACAGAGTCAAAGAAGAATCTTCTCCTCCAACACTTCACGTGCTGACTATCTCAGGTGATGTGAATCACAGCTCACGTTGAACAGGTGGTCTCTCCGTGGTCCTGGTCTGAAACTGACACCTCATGTAGATTTATGTCGCTCCTGAAACACAGCGGGGGGAAAATCCGAGCACACCTGATTAAATCAGGACAGAGGAATTCGGTGACATTCGATATCACTTGTTGTCATCTGTGCAGGCTCTAATCTGCTGAGAGAGCTCCGCCTCCTCTGCAAGCACGGGCAGAGCTCCTATTTGCTCACCTCCTCTTTAATGATTGCTGCAGTGGCAAATATGTGTATCTGTCATAAAAGTGTAACTCTACCTTGTAGATGATATTTCACCCCTACCTAGCTCGGCTTGGTGCAGTCTCTTGGCACTGGTAGTGGGGTGAGGTAACGGCCGTAACTTAATCCTTTACTTTTTCGCTCTGGCTGCAGGATTACAAAAGACCCCGTGTCTTTATGATTTGCTGGCTGTGCACAGCTGTAAACAGAAACATGGCTCCCCCCACCCCCCCATCTCCCTCCCAAAATTGTACCCACCACCATTATGCATGAGAACAAAAACCCCCATAAGGTATTTAATGCAGCCCTAAATAGGCATTAGCTTTGCAGCTGCATTCTTGGTTTTATAATGAAGCCATTAACTTGCCCTATAATGTCACATATGTATGCACCATTGTTGTTTCACTTCCAGATGTTGATCCTATGTGAACATGCCATCTCTGACCTCACTGCAGTGAAAGCAAAAACGTAGCTGCCGCGGTTATGCTAGCTGGTAGCAGCTCAATTGGGAATGCTTGACCTCTAGGACCATGCTGACCTTCTCACCATCCATTCTGAATTTCCTACAGAGCACAGGGATCAATCAGTCACCACACTGTTAATGTCCAACAACACCAGGGCCTCATACTCCCTTCCATACCACCGTCCCCTCTCTTGATGCTGGACCCCTTAGTCCCCCCACAGCTCCTGTCCCCTGCTATTTTAAAGGCATGTTGCATGCTGTTCACAATGTTGTTGCTCAGAACTAGCTAATACCAGTCTGGGAAACTGAAATCTTGATGGTGCATTCTGCTGAGCCCTGTTGTTGCTGCTGGAGGTGGAGGTATTATTCGGTGGGGCTTCACTGTAAGCGGTGGAACTGGCGGTTTACCTTCATCATAATATAAACTCACCATTAGGCCTGCATTTGGGTGCTGTAAGGTCACACCTGGCCTTGCCAACCTGGTCAGCAATGGTGCTGTCCAGGTCAGAGACTTGCTTATTGATATTTACACTGATCTGCCATAAAGGGAACTTATGGAGGTTTACAGTAACCGATTGTGGCCCATCGTTTGCTGCATGTCTTACTGGCCTGATTAGGTATTATGATGGTTGGTGGACCATCAATGATACCAACATGTCTTCTGACCCAACCACATATCTGTCAACATCTATGAAATATGACACTTGTATAATACACCACCAATTCTAGGTGAGCATTAGTTCAGATGATGGATCACTGCTAATACTGATGGGAAGAGGGACACCCTTCTCAGTAGCACTCTGTGCTGTCTATTTTGGTTACAATTAACAATTTCTCTGCCATAAAAACATCATATTTATTTATATATTAATAATATCCTAAGAAATCAGAGATCATTTCCATGTATTAGTTCATAGCTGAACCGTCACCTTCAGTTCGGACGTCTTCTTGAAGGAAACCCTGACGGTTAAGGCTAGTATACCTTAAACCAGCATATATGTCCAATACTATTGACACATACACTACATGGGAATGTGTTTATTATAGAAACATGATAAATAGGCAAAAGCATTCTACTAGTAGTGATGTCATATGGTTGCAGTGGAACCAGTCCTATAAGACGATCTCATTAGCTGTTCTCTTGAGTGATGATGGGACATACTAGCGCAAGCAGAAAAGACTGAATGATGTATAAGAGTTAATGAGATGATACTTAGCTCACTGCACCTCACTCAGTTTGATGATAAAGAGCAACAATTTGATGTGGCAACAAAAATGCGAGCTTAATAGTAAAATCAGATCTATTATTAGTAGTAATGCATAAATAGGCCTACCGTATTTGCTTGCTTATATAACATATTTGAATGGTACTAGACATGTACACCAGACTGGGGCCTAGACGTATAGACAGGGTGTCAGTGTATAAAGTCAGGGTGCCATTAATCATCTTTAAACATTCCACATAGACACTCAAGAAGAAGCTTTCCTTGGTTTCGAATTTTAAAAAAGATGCAACCACACAAATGTTGGCATGGTGACAGCATCATTGGGGAAAATGGATGATTGGATAAGAACTGGAAACAGGGAATCTGGCTTATTCAATCATGGCACATGACAACAGTCGTGCGCTATGCTGCCCTCACTCCTGTAGGTGGCAGAATGCCTGGCTTGCCCTTGACCACCAATTGCATACAACGTATAGATTGCCGCTTGAGAATGAATTGCCAGCAGGATGTTCGGTTCCATAAGATTATCCATAGAACCTTCTTTAAGAGTTCTGCATATGTGACACGAACCATAAATGGCAGTGTAGAACCATAGATTGAAAGGTTCTCCAAGGACGTGTTTTTGGACTTCACTGACCATCCATGCACTTGACCATAGTCTCCATTACATGTTGAGAAAGAAAGTCTGTTTGTGGAGACTGTTGCCTTGGTGTATTGTTTAGACATTGTGGAGACACTGTGGCTTCTGGTCAGACCACTGCTTGAGCTGCAGCTCTTCTACAGGCGATTGGTAGAAAGCTCTCGGTGGCCGCCTTTTGTTCTTTGTTCGCAGGCCGTGGGCTACATGTGTTGCAGTTTAACCCATGTCCTCCTCACCTAAATGGATAATTGTATCAGAATTACTCTCGCCAGGCAATCTGCGAGAGTATCGGGGCACCCGATGAAACTTGGGACCACAGGGAAGGTTTTCAGAGCAGCTTATGAGCTTTACCACCTACACTGGAACAGAGCAAGGTTGTCGGGTTGAGTGACGGCAGTCACAATGCTGGTATTAATAAGAGATTGCATGCTCCTAACCTTTGGCATCTATGTCTCTTAGCTCCGCTAATCCAAAAAGCATGCAATGACTCAAGAGCCACGGCTGGCTGGCTGGCTGACATCAGTCTGGAGGTGGCGAGGCCAGTATTTATGTTTAGTCTGATGGGGGCACGCTTTCTGTGACAGCTCCTCAATTTGTTTTCTCTGGTGGTGCCCATTTGAACGGCCTGATGGCTATCGAGAAGCAATAGGTGGAGAAAAGCAGAACAACGGGCCGTCCGTCTGCTTGATGTCTGACTCATCATTGTAACTGCTATGAGCACAGAAACCCACACTTAGAGAGAGGACCCCTTTGATCACACTTCCAGCATTGTGACGGTAATGTAGTTCTTAATTCCGATGACTGGTAGTGAGCTTTGCAGCGAAGGCCTCGGAGAACATGTTTATTTTTTTTTCCTCTCATTGCGGAGAAAGAAGCCGAGGAGAGTTCAAAGCGCGCGCACATATGGACACAAATGAATTCATGCTTGTGAGGAGAAGAAGAAAGAGTGCCGTTGGAGGAAAAAAAGAGGCAGAGATGAAAGGCGGCGCGATGGAATTGAAACCATTCAGGCCTCACATGAAATTAAGCTGAACTGAGAGCTACGGGGATGGAGATTTTGCAATCGCAAAGACGCGTGAGCACACACGAGGAAGTGAGAAGGCAGAGCACTTCCTGTGCACATCACTGCGGCGGGACGAGGGCTGGAAAATCAGGAGACTTCCAGACGAGCGTGATTAAAAGCAGGGCCATTTTTAAGGGAATATTAATTACGCTGATTTACAGTAATTTTATATGCGCATTATTTCTTTAATAGGGAACATGTTTATTTTTGATTGAAGATCAGGCAGTCAGCTACACAGCATTTGCTGTACTGCATCATATTTCGGGGATTGATATACTCAGTTCTGTGTGGTGACCTGTAGAGACCTATTCACATGGTAATTTCTACTGAGCCCTTGGAAACATATTAGTAAGAAACGGAAGTAGCTGAATCTGCAGGTGTATGGAAGCGTACGGTCATACGGGTCTACCAGCAGTGACTAAAATCCCAGTCTACAGGGAATTCTCCTTGAAAATGTGCCAGGGAAGCGCCCACCAAATCTAGCCCAACTGCTCAATCCAGAAACTTGTCCAGTCCATGCCCAATCCAATCATAGCTGTTATTGGTGATCATAAAGGTATTCCATGATATGTTCCATACACAGGTGACTTTCCTCTGGTCTGCTTATATACTTATAGGTAGATGCTGTTAAAGGATTCCCGCAGTTGGCATTCCAATCCATCCCAAATGTTCAGTGGAGTGCAGGCTACTGGAGTTCCTCCACACTAAACTCCTCAAACCGTGCCTTTATGGAGTTGGCTTTGTACACAGGTACACAGTCATGCTGGAACAGGAAAGAGTTCTTCCTGAAACCGCTGCCTTAACACTGTAAGCTCATAATTGTGTAAAATGTCTTTGTATGCTGTAGCATTTACGTCACGCTTTACTAGCACTAAGGAGGTAGGTGTTCTTCCGGCTAATTCACCGACCCCAGATTTATTAATCCAGTGCCAAATTGTGAGACGTTGACTCCATTGAATATTTAATCACAGTATATACATATACTCTGGTGATGATGACAATGTGATGCTTGGCATTGCACTTAGTAATCATAGGCTTGTTATTTCATGAAGCTTCTAACATAGTTCTGGTGCTGATGTTGATTTAGGAGGCAGTAAATGATGCAACAGAGTACAGTTGAGTTTAGCAAGCTGCACACTTCAGCACCTAGGCCCCACTATGTGATTTGACCTCTAGGCTGTTATTGCCTGTGTGTCACAGTAGTAGTACTTACAGTTGACCTAGCAGACCCAAAGTTGCATGAATGATAATGCGGCAGCATCCAAAGACTGTGCCGTGTTTACAGTGGCTGAGCTCTTCAGTGCAAACCATTCACCTTCCTGAGCTGACAGCAATCATGTATACCCAGTCAGTCCAGGGAATGGAACCTTCAACCTTCCACCAGGAAGGATAAATATCATGCTATCGTAGAACCAATGACCATCATCCCCTCTTTCTGGAGAGGTGTAAATAGTTTTCTGTTCAAATCCCTCAACGGACTGGGTATACCTGGCTGCTTAGGCCCTTAGTTGAGCCAAACCCCATTGCCCTAGGGGCCCTACTGGCAATGGTGTGCTGGTCCAAACGACATGTTTTCCTTGCAGGATGAATGAAGAACCTAATATGGTGCAGTACCATGCTGGAAATGTCCTATTGTGGATAATATATTTATGTAGGTGGATAATATATAGATATATAACATGATAACATAAACATGGCAATGCATTATCAATACATGCATACACTTTTTAGCTGTAGGTATGGCTGTAACACCTGAACTCAATGATTAAGAGTACCATCTATACCCTACTGGACATTTGGGATGATTTGGAATGCCAACAGGTGGACTCTATTGACTATATATACACATATACAGCTGTTATTGTGCTTATGGAGGTATTACCCGCCATTGGTTTCTGTATAGATACAGTCAAAAGAGTCCATTGGTTGGCGTTCAAAGTCAACCCAAATGTTCAGTGTGGTCAGGACTCTGGAGTTCCTCTGAACTGGCTTTGTGCACAGGTACACAGTCCTGCTGGAAGAGCATAGAGTTCTTTCCTAAGCTGCTCCCTCACCGTTGGTATGTATATGCATCTCTTCAGAAGCTTGGGCCATGATTCGGGTCTAAGCCATTGAAGGTTTTAATTATACTGAGTAGGGGTAGGGGGATGCAAATTACCCACCTTCATCACGGCCCCACATTAAAGAAGCTTTGATCCCGGTCATTAGAGGAGGCTGAAGCTGGCCCAGGCCCTCCGCAGGTCCTCCGCAGGTCTCACCGGCCCAGCCAGAACCCAATTTCCTCCCGAGCCACTGTATGCCTGCTGCTGCTAACCGCTAACGGCTCTATAAAAGACACGGGCAGGCTTCTAATTACCCTTTCTCCTGTGTCTGCCCCAGACTGAGCATTCACAAAACGCTGTCTCTAATTTGCTGCTGTTTTCTTCGATCCACGCGAGGCGGCACTAAGAGACGAGCCAGCATGTGTCTTGTTGAGAGAAATGAATTATGGTATGGGGTCGTTATTTAACTGACAATCGAACATTCGTTGAGAACATTATGGATGCCATATATATATTCCACCTGGCAGCGGAGAGAGGTTTGGGTTTAAAACACTGATGTTTATTTCCACCGGTTTTTGCCTTTATCCCTTTCCAGGCGTTTGACAGGGCTGTTGAATCAGTCCGGGTGTGTGACCCGTGAAACGCCGTCGTCGAGAACATTAGAAATACGGCATCAAGTTTTTATTCACTGCTGCAGCAGCCAGACTTGTACCAGCTATTCCTTTTTCATCACTTCTGTATTAGAGCGCATGACCGCCCTGACAGCTTTCTCCTTTGATTTACTCGAATGTACAGTACATGGTTTCAGTTAGCGGTAGCTTGTTGCCCTTGAAAAAAATATGGCATTGCTATCAGCCAGCAGAATTATGTTACACCGTATATTTGCGCACGCTTTGAAGAGCAAAATCATGACTGATATTTTATTTCGTTCAGGTGTGCCCTTGCTGTTGAACATCACAGCTGGAATGGCAGGGAGTTTTTCATGTTGCTCTTGCTTTCCTTTGACTGGGGCCTGCTCCAGCCTCAAGGGTCTGGGTGATGGAGTCCCGGCCGTATGTGTTTGCGCACCGGCATGAATGGAGAAAGAGGCTTTTTGAGCGTGTCGCTTTCATGTTCCTCCCGGTAGGAAAAAATAATACAAGGACCTTCTAAACACCAGGGGCATTTGGGGCTCCCTCTTGCCCTCTGCTCCAGACCCTCCGTCTCCAGCGTCCCCTCCTCTTCCCCAGCACACACCCCTGTCAGCGTCAGCGGGTCCGGAGCCGGGGGAAAAGGGGGGCTCCTGTTTTCGTCCCAGAGCACTGCGGCTGCCATCTCTCACAGCCAGCTGAAAGTTAGAGCCAGAGACAGAGGCACTGTTGTCAATCTCTCCTGGTGATGAAAAGAGGAGAGGCCATCATGCTAAAATTTGCTCCAACACAGCTTTCTATTAGAGAAGAGTTTCTTAATCCAAATGGAACTCTGTCCCGAAGGTCTCCAGATCCATGCCATTCATCAGAAGTTGCCAGTTTATTAGGTACCCCTTTTAGGCAGTATGAGTTAGCCTGGACATTGGAGCATCCTGCTTGGTTTGAGGAGGTGGCTGCATGGAGAGTTGGACTAGCTACTGGAAGGTTACAGTTTCAGTGGCCTAGGAATGGACTAGGAATACTTGGTTACACATAGTCCTGGGATTTGAACCCATAACCCTAATCCTTGATCCTGATGGAGAGAGGTGAATCATTTTTACCACTGCCCATTCAGCCTTTCTTGTTGGCAGCAACCAAGTATAACCCAGTCAGTCCTTGGAACTCAACCTGTAACCCTTCGGTTGCTGGGTCACATCTCCACCTACTATGGTGAAACTATAACCCTTATCCTCTCCATGCAGAGAGGTGTAAACCCTTCACCTGCTGCCCCTTCACCTCATTGTTAGCAAAATGATGTATACCCAGTTGGTCCAGAGAACTGAACCTGAAACCTACTGTTGCTGGGTCACCTCTAAAGGTCATCCTACCTGTGAACCCATGACCATTACCCCCCTCTTTCTGGAGAGGTGTGTGTCATTGTCTGTTCAAATCCCTGGACAGTTAGGAATACTTGACTGTGCTCTTAGGTAAGATGCCCCTTAATGCCCCGGGGGCACTGCCCTGCTGGCAATGGTGTGCTTCTCCAAATGACTGCAAAGTTTTCCTTGCAGGATCAATGAAGTACATAATATGGTGCAGCACCATCCTGGAAATGCCGTGTGTGGATAAACTGCAACCATGAAGGAACTGGCTTGGTCAATAGTAAACACCAGATAAGTAATAGTGTTCAGATGTTTAGATTCCACGAAATCCGGTCTTTCCATCCTTCTTGGTAAACCACTGAAACAATTGGCCATGGAAAACCCCGAATAACAGCGACTGTTAGTCACGAGTGATGCTAGGATCATCATGCCAAATGCTAATCATGATGTCATGTTTAAATGGCTATTATTCAGGGGCTTTTAGTGTTTTCCTTTTCAAGGCTTGGTTGAGCTACAGTAGTTAAAGACGATTTCTCTCACACACTGCAAATTAATTGTTAGTCTGGAGTTGGCATATGTAAAAAACTCAAGGCATTTATAACCTCTTTCCGTAGGCCCCTTTGACCAATCCCCTGGAGAAATGGAAATCTACCTAAATATCGCCGCTGTCCAAAGAAAAACATGGATCTCCATTTTTGTTGATTTTTACTTTTATGTCTCATTTGATCCCATGAGCTGCTGTTTACACTGTGTGGAAATTACATGAAGAATGGACCAACAAAAGTGGCCCAAAACTGCTTGGAAAGACGTCTGGTTCCACTGACTTCCATTCAAATTGAATTAGGTTTTGGCCTCTCCTGTAATGTTGACGATATTTTCAATCAATATAAACATCAAATATTTTCGATTAGTCATCAGATTAACTAGGCCAGTTTTGATGGCTCTCTTCTAGTGAAGCATGTCTTTGTTGTGAAGTGTGAATTGGTCATTGCTAGCTTCAGGCTCAAAGAAGCTAGCAGCTAGCTCAGTCTAACCCACACCCTGGTCCTAAGCCTGACCCCTGCTGTAGAGAGTCAACTGACTTTCAACAGGTAGTTGTAAATTTTTAATAAACGAAACACCTACAGATAGTCTATTGATGGCTATGAAAATAAAGCAGTGTCCACAGTGACACAATTAAAATTTAGAAGGGGGGTGTGAAGTAAACAAAGGTTCTGGACACAAGTTGAGTTCTGCCAATGTAAACAAATTGGTTTTCCGTTGACATTGTTAAGATCAGTCGGCGTAACGTACATGTTTCATCCATCATGCAAGCTTGTCCACAGGATCCTCATCACTGCTTGCTGAAGTCATGTACAGCAAATGGAATTATGCAAGCATGTGGCCTCCTTCCAGAAGCTTGTCCAGTCCATCCCAAATGGAATTACAGCAGTGGCGTGCAGTGCGGTTACCCCTTCTGCTACACAACCCCCCTCCCGCCCCAACCCCACAACATTTTGTTGTTGCTCAATAAACCACATTAATCATACTATAAATCACAGTATGGATTTCAAAATACAAATAACCCACAAATGCAGCTAAAAATAAAAAAACAAAAGTGGCATAGACGAAAGGGCACAGCATTTACCCGTTTATCATAGCTTAATGTTCTGAGAAAAGCCTTCTGAAACGATCAACAAATCAAGTCCATTCGTTCAACAAACAGATGTAGTATTTTGTATGCATACAGTATGTCAGGGCAGTCTAAAAATTAAGCAAAGACCCAACTCACCATTCAGCTAGGCCTATTTGAAGTCCATATAAAGTCCATCCTCCGCTCCTTTGCCAGAAAATGCTCGATGACTTTCTCATAGAAAGACCCATTCCTTTTCAGTTCAATCAGCAAATCCTTTTCGATTGCAGTAAGTGCCAGAGATGACTGACTTGTCCTGTTGTGTTTCTTGCGTAGCTTTTTATTCTCTTCAGAGACAATGGTGAGGGAGCTCCGTTCAACTGAGGCTGTTGACACCGGGATGGTTACAATTAAACACGTAAAAGAGTAGAGTCTAGGGAGGCTGTCAGTGAGTCCGATGCGATGGCGATTCTTGGTGTAATTTGGCTGCCTTCGTTAAACAGCTCAAATTGTCAAATCCCTTGTGATTCCATGCGCCATATAAATCCATCCCAAACAGTACACAATCCCAGCAAAACAGCTTCTGACGCTGTGTGCTAGCCGTTAGCCAGGCATACCTCTCATAGTTTGTCTGACAGAAAGTATGTACATAACTTTTTCCTTTCTGAGTCAGACTTATAGGTGGAGTTGGCCTACCTCCCTGAATTATTGTGAGTTTTTCGGTGAACGGTAGCCTTGAAAAAGGCTTTTCAATTAGGTACGACACAATATCTGCCTCATTTGCAGTCGCCATTTGAAGTTAGCTACCCAGCTAGACTAGCATGTGCTTAGTGTCAACAACTCAGTGCGTAGCACCTTCTTCAGAACGCTGAGAAGAGGTCAGACAGCCGTGGGCCTGCCCACTTAGTGGAAATCATGAATCTGATTGTTTTCTGTGATTTTGTTGATAGACTCACATACCGGACCCTTCAAAATATCATTAGAAGGGGCACACAGGCATGTAGGCGGGATAACGCCCCTAAAGCCATTTTAATGAGCAGTTTTAATTGGGTAGATCCACTCTCAGTCAGATATATGTCCTACAGCAGCTAAGAAAACACTGCTAGAACACGTTAATGTACTATCCTGAATGAGTTGATTGAGTGAGCTTATAAAGAATCATATTTAATATGACCATAACAAGCTAAAAACCGTCAGATAAGATTTCAGGTTGACTAGAGTGAAAGTGGCAGTGAAAGCGCCATTGATCCCACTTTACTTCTACCAAATAGCCTGTTCCGGAGTACCAGCAGCAGCTAACTCTGCCTCCTCCTCCCCCATCCTCCTCCCAGGCCCCTGTCCTAACTCACTGGCCCGGGGGCTGGTGGAGGTTCTGCTTCTGAGTGAGCATGTGTAGGTGTGGGTCGAGAGGCTGGGTGTGCCACCAAGTCTGACAAAAACAGAGGAGGATTAGTTCATTCCCAGAAAGCTACACACACAGTTTCGGGACAGCATCTCATCAGGTATTCCGCATTCACCCAGTCTCCTAGTTAACCCCAAAGGCTGAGATGAAGATGGTGATGAGCTGCTACCGCACTAATAACACGGTCAGAATTACACTCTACTTGCAGCCACATTTTTCGTCATGCCTGTTATGCGATGAATGCTGCCTTTGCTTGGCCGTTTGAGTCCTGGAGCGCAGGTCTGCATGGCTAGACCAAACACACACTGGAACAGATAAATAAAGACGTGGAAAGAATCTGGAAGAGATTGAGTGTGGTGGCTCCTTCACCTGGGCATGTGAGAATCATTTATGTGTCGTGTTACCGCAATGTTGACACAGGGCTTGTTGACTTGGGGTGGCCCAGAATAAGACCACCGCTTTACGCAAAGTTGTTACAGTCTGTTTATTCAGGGTATGCGTAGCTTATATTTGTGAGCGTGGCTATGCCTGTATGTATATGTATATGCGGGTGGCTGTTTCTATGTGTACGGGTGTAGCCTGTGACTGAGTGGTGGTCTGTTATGTGTATGGGAGGTTGTGTGTGTGGTAGGGCTACACAGTGAGTAATGGTTTTGTCATCGTCCTGATCTAAATGTATGTGGGGAACATAAAGAAAAGAGTCCAAAGGAAAACATGTATCTCTATTTTCTGTTGGTTTTTACTTTTATGCATCATTTGAACCCAGCAGCCGCCGTTTACACTGTGTGAACATTTCATGATGAATGGACCAACAGAACTGGCCCAATACTGCTTGGAAAATAGTCTGGTTCCATTGACTTAAATTAAATTGAAATTAGGTTTTTGCCCTCTCCTGTAAAGCTGCCATTTTGAAGATGTGCACATGGACAACTCTCCAAAACTACTCTATCCTTAACTAGACTAGAGGAATGCCTTCAATATGGCCACTGTTCTGAACCCCAGAGTTGTGTATAACATGTATGAAGCAGTGATGGCTCGTGTTACAACAAACTTGCATCACCATAAAAGCCTTTACAATCATTGGACATTTTATTTATACCATCTCCTAGTATGTACATCTTTGTAGTTCTACAATTACAGACTGTAGACCATCTGTTTCTTTGTATATCTCATGACATTTACATTCATTTAACTTATCCAGAGCAACTTACAAGGTTAATCATATTACAGGTGGGCCAATGTGGTTTTAGGAGTCTTGCCCAAGGACTCTTATTGGTGTAGCACAGCATAGTCACCCAAACCAGGATTCAAACCCCAGTCTCCCACATGCGGTGGTGGCTCCCTGGCGCGCAGTGGTGTTATCCGCTGAGCTACACCAACCACCCCCTATTCATGACCTTATTCTGTTACCACTACAGGGCAGGTATTATATGGGTGGTGGATCAAATACACTCATTTTGCCAAGTATGGAATTCCAATGCTATTGGGAGGGAAGATTTTACCAGGATCAATAACTGATGATACATTTAGACTGATATGATCAATATTTATTGAGCTACACATACAGAAGTCTGTCTCTCAGTATGGTGTTGGGCCGCCATGTTTGCTAACCCAACATGCCAGATGTCTCGGCATGGAGAACATACAGTTCCTGCAGGTAATGGTGGAGGAGGAGGACACCAGGCCTTCAGGACGTGTGACATATGGCAACAAACCGTTCATCTTGGTGCTGACCACGGTGCCTCCACACATGGTTTCGTTAGTTGCCTCCACCTAGACAAAAGCGGGACTCATCGTTGAAGATGACACCCTGCCATTCTGAGTCACTCTATGACAGTCTGGCACGACACCACTGATGTGCTGTTATGGGCAGTCATCATAACAGTCTGTGTGCATGTAGTGCTGTGCCGTGCAGCCGTCTGCCAATGGTGCTGGCACTAACTACAGGGGTTGGACAATGAAACTGAAACACCTGGTTTTAGACCACAATCATTTATTAGTATGGTGTAGGGCCTCCTTTTGCGGCCAATACAGCGTCAGTTGGTCTTGGGAATGACATATACTGCGTCCTGCACAGTGGTCAGAGGGAGTTTAAGCCATTCTTCTTGCAGGATAGTGGCCAGGTCACTACGTGATGCTGGTGGAGGTTCGTCCTTCTTGGTGGTATGCTGACATTACCCTGGATACCGTGGCTCTTGATACATCACAAAGACTTGCTGTCTTGGTCACAGATGCGCCAGCAAGACGTGCACCAACAGTCTGTCCTCTTTTGAACTCTGGTATGTTACCCATAATGCTGTGTACATTGCAGTATTTTGAGCAGAACTGTGCTCTTACCTGCTAACTGAACCTTCACACTCTGCTCTTACTGGTGCAATGTGCAATTAATGAAGATTGGCCACCAGGCTGGTCCAATTTAGCCATGAGACCTCCCACACTAAAATGACAGGTGTTTCAGTTTCATTGTCCAGCCCCTGTAGATGATTCACGGAGGCATCACTGTCTGCTGAATGTCTTCAGTTGTGGCTGTTGGGTCAGTCAGGTACAGCGATAAGGCCCATCTTTGTTTACGTCATATGCGCGCCCGAGCGTGAAACTTGAATCATTCTCATGTCCCACAATGTCAAACCTACCCACCCAGTTTCATTCCTGTTGGTTAATTACAGCTGGGTAAATGTTTCGTTTAACTGGGGGTCCATATGGGTGTCTGGATCTAAAGCAGGGCTTGCATGGCCGTTCAGGTAGTCAGTCAAGTGTACAAAATAAGGCGCAATGAAAAGGCTTCAGTGCAAAGCTGGTTCTGCACTTGAATGCCATTGCATAACATACAGCAAACATGTCATAGCAGATGCCATATGGTGTCATAAGCTGCCACGGTAGATTATGTGCAGTAGGATAACAGTGTCATGTTACCATTAACAAGAATTGTCTTGACAGATGCCATAATGCTTAACATCATGATGGCTAACGAGTACAAATATGTAATAACTGTGTAATACTGGGCTTGACAGGAGAACCTGAAGGGATGGTATGTGTGTGTGCATTCCAAGAAGCCATGCCAGAACGGGCCGTCCCGCACAAAGGCGCACTCTCAGGCCGGCCCGCGCAGTTTGGGTTAAGCTCAGTTAATTGGCTTCCTGCTCAGAGTTAAATCAACACGGCCCTTGTGCCTTCGACACTGTGGAAACTAAAGTCAAGAAACAATATGGCAGTGTTTGCTCACCCCTGGCTCACCAATCCCGTTAGAATAATACAGCAGCTTAGCCTGGTTAGCGTTCCCATAGAGCAGCTGTGGCTCACAGGCCCTGAAACTAAACAGCGGGACCCCGGCACACACCTCCCAGACGACCCTTCTCTGAGCAGCATCGCTCATTTTCACACACTGAGGGCTTCTTGCTGGCTCTCCAAGCTCTACAAATAAATCTCGGTGAGCGCTCGGCCTTTGCGCCGACCCTGCTCCTCCTGCGTGATTTACGCCACGCCGTCCACAGCGGATAAATAAGTGGCTGCAAAGATGAAAGGACTCACGTTGCTAGAACAATATCTGACCGCTGATTTACTGAGCGGCACCTAAACAATACTTTGCGGAATGGCGGATAACACCGGGTTTTCCTCGTTGGAATTGACGTGAGGCTTATGAGGCTGTAAAGCGGGAAGGTTTTTCAGCAAGTGGTGAAAACGAAATCCTCTCGTCTAGCATTCTGTCTGTAATGCAGTCAAACAAAAAACAAAAACAAAAAGCAAAACACATGAGAGTCTAGACAACAAGAGTTTACGACCCAGTCCAGAAATTTGACTGCAACCGGACTGCAAATAAAACCATTTCTAAAAATAATACATGAGGACTTTTATTTTGAAAAATACCTTTCAGTAAAATGACATACAGGGGTTGGACAATGAAACTAAAACACCTGTCATTTTAGTGTGGGAGGTCTCATGGCTAAATTGGACCAGCCTGGTGGCCAATCTTCATTAATTGCACATTGCACCAGTAAGAGCAGAGTGTGAAGGTTCAGTTAGCAGGTAAGAGCACAGTTCTGCTCAAAATACTGCAATGCACACAGCATTATGGGTGACATACCAGAGTTCAAAAGAGGACAGATTGTTGGTGCACGTCTTGCTGGCGCATCTGTGACCAAGACAGCAAGTCTTTGTGATGTATCAAGAGCCACGGTATCCAGGGTAATGTCAGCATACCACCAAGAAGGACAAACCTCCACCAGCATCACGTAGTGACCTGGCCACTATCCTGCAAGAAGAATGGCTTAAACTCCCTCTGACCACTGTGCAGGACGCAGTATATGTCATTCCCAAGACGACCTGACGCTGTATTGGCCGCAAAAGGAGGCCCTACACCATACTAATAAATGATTGTGGTCTAAAACCAGGTGTTTCAGTTTCATTGTCCAACCCCTGTAGTACTCCATATTAATATCATGCAAAACATGTACATTTTATGAATGTTGATTTAAATATTTATTAATATGTTATGAAGTGTTTATGAATGATGTTATGTAGACAACCTTTACCTATTTACTGTTTACTGGCTTTTATTGATCATTTATTGATAAAATTACATCCCCAATCACCAGACAATCCTGGAGCTTCCTTCACACTGTTATTACCAGATTGATGCAGTGTTGTAAGCACCAGGCCTGTATCGTCATTGATGCGTCTGAGTGAGGGAGGAAATAGAAGGAATGCACGCTGTCAGTTTCTTTCACATTACTCTCCTGAGTAACATGTGCCGTCGAGCTCAGAGGAGATTTCTCAAGCTAAGTTATTCTGTGTGTTCCAGATGATGTTACAATTCCGGAAAACAAGCCTCCTTCACTCGAGGAACCGACTGTTGAACCCACCCTCCAGGATCCTACAGGGGAGCCATGGGGTAAGATACCATCCACACACTGTAACAGCTCTCTCTCTGGCTTTTATACCACGAGATACACACCCGCAAGATACACACCCTCCTCCAGTGCTCTCTGAACGCATTGTCTTTCCTCTAGTTAGTGGTTCAGTGGGACGGAAGCTCTCAAGCCCCCTTGCAAACATATCATCATCTCACCAATGACAGACCGAAGCTGGTTTAGGACTTTAGGAATTCAGTGGCTAGTCTCCAAACCCTTCGTTTTGTCTATCTTGGTCACACTGATAGGAATATAACAGAGTATAACAACCAGGTTCTCATGATGGGCTCCCGAAACTTTCATGCAGCTTCTGTGAGATTTGTACTGAACTAAAATTAACTTTTGCATTGTATAATAAGCTCCCCAGACAGACACGAGTCCCCTCTGTGACGTTCTGGGGGTGTTTTAATTATGTGGAAATGGGATCTTTGGTTGAGATGACAGTAAACGTGAATCACAGTGTCTACACTGAGCTGCTGGAGCAACCAGGTTTTGGCTTTTGCTCATCATCTTACCGAGGAACATGACATTCCCATCCCCGTATTGCAAGATGACAGTTCTCCAGTTCACAGGGAAGCGAATGTGACTGATTCGCATGAGTATCATTCAGAAGCATTCACACATCTGGACTGGCTCACCAAATTCTCCGATTCGAATCCTCTTGAAAATCTGAGGGACTACCTGAAACCATGTGTAAGACGTCAGGGAAGGCATTCACCAAATCTAGACCGACTGTGATTCAATTATTTGGTGTAAGAGTGTCTGAACATTGATGAGGCTTACATCCAGAAACTTGTCCAGTCCATGCCCAATCCAACCACAGCAGTTATGTGCTTGTGGTGGTTACACGCTATTAGGTACGTTTCAGTCACAGGTGATTAATTTATTATCCGGTGAGCTTATGAAGCCTCCTGTTGGAACTTGTTTGATAGGTACGTGCAGTAACGGGTGTCGACTCTGGTAAAACATGGAGAGTTTTTTTCCCTAAACAAATTAAAGCCATTACATTTTGAGGAAGGATCATGTACAGGGGAGAGGTGAAAATTTGGGTGACCCAGGTCTCAAAAAATTTCAGTACACAATTAATTTTAAACTTGCATTGTACATCTTTGCCATATGACCCTTTACTCCAATTACCAGCATCGTCTTTAGCTTAAAGCTGGAGTGTAGAAGTTATTGTTGGGCTTATTTCCTGGGCTACCTTCCAAAACCCCTATTGCCACCCCACCCCATCCCATCCCACCACATAAAGGTGCATGGCCTAATTAGTCAAGAAAGAGAGCGGTTCTCCGAAAGAGAGCAGGAGCCTGAAGTAACTAATTGTATGTCCGATAAGCTTAAATATGGCCGTACAGGAAGCCAGTGTTTCACTTCTCTCTTCATACTGTCCCATAGTTAAGTATCATGGCTTCTCTTGAGCATAGTTGGTTCCTATGGCTGCAATAGTCTCAGCCGTGTGAAACACGTTTATCCCAATCAGTCGAAACACAAGTAATTTAGGGTTCGGACTGTGCCGTCTGCAGCCAGCAGAGGGCGGCAGCAGCTGTGCCGCTCTGGGGGGACTACAGCCCGGAACTCCAACCCACAGAATGCCCCGGGCTGATCAAGCCAACAAGCTGCACCTGAGGCGTCGGCCATATAAGCCCCCATCAAACAATAGTCTCTGCTGCACCTTTGTAGAGGGGTAGCTGGTACGGTAAAGAAAAAGAGAGAGAAAAAAAGAAGAAGAAGAAGAAGAAGACAAAGACAAATAAAAAAGAACGAGAAAAAAGGAAAAGAGAGTTTGTTAAACCCTCTCCTGTTTGTTTCCGTTCTTTAATAAACTTCCCCCTGCATTTGAGCACGTCGTCCCTGGCGTCTCCTTTGTTTATTTTTCCCGCCATTTCTCCTCCTCCCGCACAAAACTCCTCCTGACTCACCCCACGTGTACTGCCGCACAGCGCGGTGGTAACATGTGAAGTTATCACTCCAGAGATCGGGGGTTTGATTCCTCCTAGACCAAAATCCATGATCACACAAGCAGTTCACCCCCTGCACACAGTTTCATGTGCATCTACATTCAGGAAACTTTACATCAGGGTTCCCGCCCTGTGCTTGGGTCCGCACCCGCACCGTGACAGTAATATTCCATGCAAATATGCCAACCGGAATCATTTCAGCTGAGGGATTTGATTAGACACATCACGGACAAGCCAACGGTATCTTCAAATCCTTTTCATGCATGAGTGGTAAGCAATGATGACAAACGAACTTTGGGAAGGGTAACAAATAACTTTACTCGCAGTTAGTCAGGTTTCCTTCCTGCTGTCAAACTCAAATCCAGTGAATAACTGAAATGTTCCCAGAGGTGGTAAGAATCAGGTCAGGTTTCCATCAACCGCATTTGAAAAGCACTTCTGTGAAATCTGGGGAGATCTTTGACCTTGAGTAACTCCTCTTACCTGTTTCCTTTGATGTTACAGGAATAAATCAGATAGATAGAGTGCCTATGTTAGGGTTCAGTCCTAAGCTTTTTCATTGGTGTACTTGGGAAGATGAAACTGAATTGAAGTGACCTGAGTTGACTGTGTTGACCTGAACTCGTTTGCATCCGCAGCGAAGCCTCGTTTTAGCAAGCCCGAGAAGATGCGCAGAAGACTTCGGGAGCAGCCAGTGGGCAGCTCTGTACGGCTGAAATGTTTGGCCAATGGGACTCCTGACCCGGTTATCACGTGGTGGAAGGACCAGGTGCAACTCCCGGCACCCACCCGTAGCAAACAACAGCAGTGGACACTCACTCTGAAAAACCTGCAGCCGCAGGACAGTGGACGCTACACCTGCCGTGTATCCAACACCGCCGGATATATCAACTACACCTACAAGGTGGATGTTATTGGTGAGTTCATGCGTCTCTTTACGGCCGTTTACAGGCAGTAACCCTTAAATGCATTCCTTTGGTCACTAAAGACCCATGACCAGGTTGACAAACCCCAATAGATGCCCTTCTGTGTCACTTTATTGGGAGGGAAGTTTGTGGGATAGAATATGGATAGATGGAAGGATGGATGGGCCTTTCTTACACAGGTAGGCTCAGGTGATGTTAGGTTTTGCCCAGTTTGGATTGGTATAAGGTAGAGTGGTTGTCCAGGTGGGGAATCGAGGTGGAGGTGTTACCCTGTAGAGCATACAAACCACATGTTAAAAAATTGTTATAATTATGTCATAATCATGTTATACATGTGTTATAACATTTTGTTGGTTTTAGAAATGGCAGATTCTGCTGCTGAGGCCTATGGATATATTAAGTCTACCCTTCACCCCTCCAGGGGATCATCCCAGGACCTTCACTCCAGCTAACTCAGTGTTATAATGCCTCATAGGATGGCATCACATGTTTTCCCAGGGGGGGTATGTGGCATGTGGCAACCCATTGGGGGCATGTTGAAACAGAGGGATTGTGTCATGACTCTAATGATATCTGTGTCTCTGACATTTCCCTAATTTGCCTGAAACTGCTTACAGATCAGCATCTTCTCTTCGCCAGGCTTTATTCACGGATTAGATCCCGCTTCATTCCTGTCCACTCTGTTTTCCCCAGAACGTACAAACTCCAAGCCCATCCTGACGGGCACACACCCGGTCAACACCACGGTGGAGTTTGGAGGCACAGCCTCTTTCCAGTGTAAAGTCCACAGCGACGTGAAGCCCGTCATCCAGTGGCTAAAGCGCGTGGAACCGGGCACGGAGAACCGCTATAACTCCACACTGGAGGTCGGAGGTCAGCACTTCATGGTGCTGCCCACAGGGGACGTCTGGTCCAGGCCTGACGGCTCCTACCTCAACAAGCTGGCCATCGTGAAGGCTCGTGATGAGGATGAAGGCATGTACATCTGCCTGGGGGCGAACACCATGGGCTACAGCTTCCGCAGCGCCTATCTCACAGTACTTCCAGGTGGGTGGTGGCATC
The DNA here is from genome assembly GCA_024036415.1 of Prochilodus magdalenae. Classification (NCBI taxonomy): domain Eukaryota; kingdom Metazoa; phylum Chordata; class Actinopteri; order Characiformes; family Prochilodontidae; genus Prochilodus; species Prochilodus magdalenae. Next base: position 17,327 of record JAMWET010004253.1, on the reverse strand, counting down.
TACGACATACCACTAACACTGTCTGAGTCATGAGTTTGATTGAGTATGTAAGCTTACACGTCCCAGCCATCATATGGACATTGCTTAGCAGTTTTCATGATGTCAGAAATTCTTACTTTTGCATACCTACTGATCGAGCCTACAGCAGTTTAGCCCGACTCATGTCCGATAAAGGTATAAGAAGGTTTTCAGCCCAAATGGTTTTTATATACGGCGTAATACAGAACAGTCAAACTCTACAGAGCTCACCTATATATTGTCTGTCTAACCTTCTCTACCTCCCTTCTCCCTCCAAACCTGTTCCTACAACCTTTAGCATCACCCCTCTCTACCTCCCTTCTCCCCTCCCAAACCCATACCTGCGACCACAACAGCCTAAACCAAACCCATCCCTACAACCCAGAGCCAAACCCCATGTCTACCTCGCTCTTCCCTCCTGAACCTGTCCTTAAACCCTCCAGCCTAACCCCACTCTACCTCCTTGTCCCAAACCAAACCCATCCCTCCAACCTTGAGTATACATGAGTCATGTCATGCGTGTCTCGGGTTTACTGTAAGCCACATTACCGAGTGCTAAGTACCCCTAAAACCAAGCCCTAGTGGACACACTGCATACGAAACACTCTCAGTTCATATTTAGTTGTACACATATATGCTTTTTTCCCTCAAGCCAAAAAATCTGTAGTATCTAAATGAAGGGTGGTCTTTGACTTTCCCCCATATATCCATACAGAACCCAGTATAACCGAGGTACAAAGCTGTTTGTAAAATTCGAATATGTGATTAGGATGCAAATGGGATCAACTCTGTTTACAACATGTTCCTAATTCTTCATGTTTTTATGAATGTATTATAAACACATACTGTGGTGACTTTTTTTTCCTTCTTTCTGTTTCTAAATGTGATTTGTGAAGACCCAGAATGGCTTACTTTTGCATACCTACTGATTGAGCCTATAGCAGTTTAGCAGTTTAGCCTGACTCATGTCCGATAAAGGTATAAGAAGGTTTTCAGCCCAAATGGTTTTTATATAAGGCGTAATACAGAACAGTCAAACTCTGCAGAGCTCACCTACATATTGTCAAGATAAGACTGTAACTGCTGCTCCATTTAAGGTGGAACTGGAGGATTTGAGCAAGAAGCTGGCAAATAAGGAGCTTCATGGGCTTGAGTCCAGACACCAAAACATGGTTTGAAGTGAGGGTATTTTAGGGTATGATTATACCTCGTATAATAATAACTGTATTGATGAATCATCAGTTAAATATTTAGCATTTTTTATTCCCAGTTTCCTCCTTTATTACAACATCCATGATGATGATCTTTGTGTTCTAAAAACAAAGGTGGGGGTTGATAGACAGTGTTAGCTAGAACAGCTTTTTTTTTCAAATTTAGAGAGTTAGCCAAAGAACTTGGATTTGGAAGTTATACTTGGAATGAACAGACATTGATCATGACCAGACGAATGTTTGGGAATGCCTCTAAGCAGGTAATCCCTTCTTTCAGTCCTGGTTTCACCGTGCCCTCTAATAAACCCCTTGTTGCAGAATGTTTACCCACTTAGTCCAGTAGAGTGGACATATGTTAATGGGAAGTTAGGTCAATGCATACCTACAATGGACATTATAGAAGCGGTCAGTTATCAACCCACTCTCTTGACCTCCCTGCAATCCTGACCCCCCGATTAGGAACCCCTGGCCCAGCGTGAATGTGATGACTGAACAGTTTCTATGTACAGGACTTTGGGTGTCACTAATGAACTATTCTGCATGTATATATGTTTCTGCAGGTCCTCAGGTGGAGAAGCCTGCATCACCTGCACACCTGAGCTCAGGTCTCCCCTGGCCTTTGATCATTGGTATCCCAGCAGCTGCTCTCCTCATGATGGGCACCATTGTGTTGTGGTTGTGCCACACCCGGCTGAGGCAGGCCTCCCACCCGCCCCGGCCTGCACCGCACCGAGACCACCACGCCCCGGACAAGGATCCCAGCTCACCGAGCAATGGAAGCCCTGAGCCCTTCCCAGTCCGGAGGTTCATAGGGATCGGTGCTCCAGCCCTCAGCAGCGCTCCAAAGATTTATTCCAAAGTGTATACGGACATGCACACACACACCCACACACACTCTCACGCACACGTAGACGGAAAAGTGCATCAGCATTTCCACTACCAGTGCTGACCCGCTAACCTTCCTCGCTAAGCCAATGCTGCTGCCCTGCCTCATGTGGGCGATCGGGCCCTCTGTTTAGGACCACAAATATGCTGTAGGTCAAGAAGCTGAGTTTGAACTACATTAGCCACAAGCAGATGATGCACCTGTTCTGGTGAAACACGTTCACTTAAAAACTCAGGGTGGGAGGAGTCTTGTGTGCGTCTGTAATGGACCATAAATGAATGTGTTTTATTATGATGGATAAAACCCTATGATTCCTCAAAAACCAGCAACAGGAGGACTATCTGGAGTTATATGGAAAAGTTTGGGCACCCCTGGTCAAATGATGTTTTGTTGATTTTGAGTGTGAAGCAGTTACACATCCTATACAGGTAATAACCTGTACATTTTAATATACAACTGCTTTTAATTTTTTGGAATATATATATAAATGTATTGGAAATAAAAAAAAAAGTTTAGTTTTTAGGTTTTCTAATATGCTAAACTCAAAAAAAAGGTGTGTTCTCTGTGGGGGATACATGAACTTTTTAATTTTCACTGAGAAAAACAACAAAACATGTGAGATGACTATGGATGTCCAAATGTTTGCACACAACTGTGCACGAAAAGTAAAGACCACCCTTCATTTCATGTCTACCCATTGCATATGAGGGTATTCGTTTTTAAGAGATGTGACTGAAGATATCAGATATAAAACCATCCACTTTAAAATAAGAGATCAAATATGTATATCTGTCTCTGCACCCTCCATCTTAACCCCTCTGTGCCTCCTTAACCCTTCCCTGCACCCTCCATCTTAACCCCTCTGTACCCCTCTAGCCCTTCCCTGCACCCTCCATCTTAACCCCTCTGTGCCTCCTTAATACTTCCCTGCAACCTCCATCTTAAACCCTCTGTACCTCCTTAACCCTTCCCTTCACCCTCCATCTTAAACCCTCTGTACCTCCTTAACCCTTCCCTTCACCCTCTAGCTTAACCCCTCTGTACCTCCTTAACCCTTCCCTGCTCCCTCCAGCTTAACTCCTCTATACCTCCTTAACCCTTCCCTGCTCCCTCCAGCTTAACTCCTCTATACCTCCTTAACCCTTCCTGTCAACCTCCAGCTTAACTCCTCTATACCTCCTTAACCCTTCCCTGCTCCCTCCAGCTTAACTCCTCTATACCTCCTTAACCCTTCCTGTCAACCTCCAGCTTAACTCCTCTATACCTCCTTAACCCTTCCTTGCAACCTCCATCTTAACCCCTCTGTACCTCTTTAACCCTTCACTGCACCCTCCATCTTAACTACTCTATACCTCCTTAACCCTTCCTGTCAACCTCCAGCTTAACTCCTCTATACCTCCTTAACCCTTCCTTGCAACCTCCATCTTAACCCCTCTGTACCTCTTTAACCCTTCCCTGCAGCCTTTAGCTTAACTCCTCTGTACCTCCTTAACCCTTCCCTGCAACCTCCATCTTAACCCCTCTGTGCCTCCTTAACCCTTCCTTGCAACCTCCATCTTAAACCCTCTGTACCTCCTAAAGCCTTCCCGTCAAACTCCACCTTAACCCTTCTGTACCTCCTTAACCATCCCTGCAACCACTAGCTTAACCCCTTGTAGCCCTCTCTACCCTTCCCGTCCACCTCCCTTACCCCCTCTGTACCTCCCTCTCCTGTCCAAACCTTCCCTGCAACACCTCCTATCTCCCTCCTACCTATTCCTACAACCCATTAGCATCACCTGTCTAACCCTCTCTACCTCCCTTCTCCCTCTCCTATTCCCAAACCTTTAGCATCACCCCTCTCGACCACAACAGCCTAAACCAAACCCATACCTGCAACCACTACAGCCTTAACCAAACCCATCTCTACAACCTTAAGCCAAACCCCATGTCTACCTCCCTCTTCCCTCCTACACCTGTCCTTAAACCCTCCAGCCTAACCCCACTCTACCTACTTGTCCCAAACCAAACCCATCCCTCCAACCTTGAGTATACATGAGTCATGTCATGCGTGTCTCGGGTTTACTGTAAGCCACATTAGCGAGTGCTTAGTACCCCTAAAACCAAGCCCTAGTGGACACACTGCGTACGAAACACTCTCAGTTCATATTTAGTTGTACACATATATGCTTTTTCCCTGAAGCCAAAAAATCTGTAGTATCTAAATGAAGGGTGGTCTTTGACTTTCCCCCATATATCCATACAGAACCCAGTATAACCGAGGTGCTGTACAAAGCTGTTTGTAAAATTCGAATATGTGATTAAGATGCAAATGGGATCAACTCTGTTTACAACATGTTCCTAATTCTTCATGTTTTTATGAGTGTATTATAAACACATACTGTGGTGACTTTTTTTTTTCTTTCTTTCTGTTTCTAAATGTGATTTGTGAAGACCCAGAATGGCTCAGTCATGTCAGGGAAAAACTGGCTAGGTGAAGAAAGAGAAGGGGAAATAAAAGGGCTTATATTTGTATTGGAATTTGTATCACTATTCAAATCTATTTTCCAGTATGTATTTGACTCGTCTCCCTGGTAATTGCAGTATTAGCTACTACAGTGTATCCTGTCTGGAATATGCGGAGAATAACTTGCAGCCATGCAGTCTGTTTACTTGCAATATTTGCAATGTGTTTGTGTGTTTTATATCAGAGACATTTTATCAAATTTTAAAATTAATGTTTTTGACAATCTAGTGGTGAGAGAACCACATTATTAAAATACATTATACTAGAGCAGCAGGGCAGAACCGGACCGTTCTCCTTGCCTAGATCATGCCACACTCCATAAATTGCACAGGACCCTTTAATGCAAGTACTGCTGCATGCATGCTGCGATCTTATTGTTGGTGCTCATGTAAGTGTTATTATAATAATATTTTTGTAATAAACAAGTGATTTTTGAATTTCTCCCTTGGCTTGGGTTCTCGGCTGCATAACAGTTGATGAGGTTTGTGTATTTGTGTTGAGATATTAGAATTTGGCTGCCACTGAGGTCCATGTTGACTTTGTGCTCAGCGCTGTATTAGTTTAGCAGGCAGTGGAATGCTGTGAGAAAATCAACTTGCTCTTTTCAACAGCGGGGGGAATGGGAATGATAGTCGCAGCAGGATTTAGTGGTTATTGCTATTGGGGTAGAGTTACGCTTGACCCGTGTAGCTGTTTCAGTTTCCCCCGGAGATGGTGGAGGCGAGAAAACCATCCCTTCTTATTATGGAGGTAGGCAAAGCACCTGAAGATGTTGGTCCTATATCAACATACAATGAAACAAGACTATACATTCATAGCCCCCCACACATGGCATCCTATCTCCATCTACAGTCTCCCATCAGAGCAAGGAGAAAATGGGACAGAGTCTGGGGTGCCATCTAGTGGTCAGTACACTGAACTGAGAATGGTAAAATGAAAGAGTCCTATTCAGTTCACTACAGTGTTGCTATTATATTATATTAACTCATATTCTATATTACATATACACATATTCTATACAACATATACCATATTCTATATTACATATACACATATTCTATACAACATATACCATATTCTATATGACAAATACCCATATTCTATATTACACATACCCATATTCTATATTACATATACCCATATTCTATATGACAAATACCCATATTCCATATTACATATACCCATATTCTATATTACATATACCCATATTCTATATGACAAATACCCATATTCCATATTACATATACCCATATTCTATATAACATATGCCCATATTCTATATAACACATACCCATATTCTATATTACATATACCCATATTCTATATAACATATGCCCATATTCTATATAACACATACCCATATTCTATATTACATATACCCATATTCTATATAACATATGCCCATGTTCTATATCACACATACCCATATTCTATACAACATATACCATATTCTATATGACATATACCCATAGTCTATATTACATATACCCATATTCTATATAACATATGTCCATGTTCTATATTACATATACCCATATTCTATATTACATATACCCATATTCTATATAACACATACCCATATTCTATATTACATTTACCCATATTCTATATTACATTTACCCATATTCTATATAACATATGCCCATGTTCTATATTACATATACCCATATTCTATACAACATATACCATATTCTATATGACATATACCCATATTCTATATTACATACACCCATTGTGACACCATTTCTAGAACATCATGATGGAATACCAGTTATGAAATTGTGGTTGTGACATATGCTACCAGTATTATGACACTATAATACTTACAGAAGACGCCATGTGACTCTTTGTCACAATAAGACTGATCATTTATGATCTTATAACTGACCCTTCATTATTTTCCCGTATGGGGACACGGGTCTGGGCTCTTATGGGTTAAAAGAAAGCTGTCAGGAACACTATATGTGTATGTATCACATAAACTCAATACAGCAATATATATTATATACTAGAGTTTTCTATCTACTTTTTGTACATAAGGATTTAGACATTTTTTTGGAAATGTTAATTAATGCAAATAATCGTCTTTCCCATGTTGGCACTAAATCACGCTAAATAGGTCTTAGGTATTAAATAGGTCTTAGGTACTCTGTTTTATTTCTATCAGTGGTGTTTAAAACAGAAAACCTGAACAGTAGTGTTATGTAATCAGATTGTTTCTCAAATATGAAAAGAAAGCAAATCAGTTTGGGCCTTAACTTGACCCAAACATTTTGTGTGTAATAAGCTTTACCGGGACAAAAGAAATATTTACTGTGACTGAAACCCTAATTCCCAGTTAGTCCTGCAGATTTCTAAAAGGATTCAAATCTGGGAATTATGCAGGCCAGTCCAGTTGTGTGAAGATTCCTGAATGTTCCTCATGCCAATCAGTCATTTGCAGCCCTGTTAGTGTGAGAACTGTCATCCTGGAATACAGGGATAGGAATGATATGTTCTTCAGTAAGATGATGAGCATACGCTCAGTGTTTCCACTTTTCTTCACATATTCTGTCACCTCAACCAAAGAACCTCTTCCCACATAAACACCCCCAGAACATTTTTGTCCAAGGAGCTTATAAACATACATGGAGACACATGAAATCAGTCATTTTCCATTTATGTGTTCACCACATCAGTTAAGCACAATAGAAAGGGTTTTATACTCTGATTTAAATAATGATGTACATTTAGACTTCAACCCGGCTTGATTTAAACCACAACAGATCAGAAAGATGAAGTAAAAAAAACTTGAAGCTTAAATGTTTTTGAGTGTATTTCCATTTTCTACCATCAGGTGGCAGCAGCATCCCACAATAAGCCTCAGCACATGGTCCCCTCTACTTAAAATTGTTTACCATACATACAAAGTCTGTACACACACACACACATATACATGCAGGCTCATCCATTTAACCGACATTCCATTGCAGCAACTCAAAATGGTACTCAGTAGTTTGTATGGCCTCCACGTGCTCCTACTGAGACGACGGATGGTGTCCTGGGGGATCTACTACCAGATCTGGACCAGGGCATCACTGAGCTCCTGGAAAGTCTGAAGTGCAACCTGGTGGTGTCGGATGAACCGAAACATAATGTCCCAGAGGTGTTCTATTGGGTTTAGGTCAGGCGAGCCGGTGGGCCAGTCAATGGTATCAATTCCTTCATTCTCCAAGAACTGCCTGCACACTCTCACCACATGAGACCGGGCATTGTTGTGCACCAGGAGGAACCCAGGACCCACTGCAACAGCGTAGGGTCTGACAACGGGTCCAAGGATTTCATCCTGATACCTAATAGCAGCCAGGGTCTAGCCTGTAGAGGTCTGTGTGTCCTTCCAGGAATATGCCAAAAGAGGAGAGGGGACAAAACGTCAATGACCTCGTCCTTTTAAACCATTCCTGTTTTGGGGGAGTGTCTTATTGTTGCTCCTCTACTGCACCTGTTGCTGATTTCATTAACACCAAAGCAGCTGAAACTGATTAACGGCCCTCCCTACTACTTAACTGACCAGATCAATATGCCTGAAGTTGAACTGAGTTAATGCTATACTCTGATTAAAGTGTTCCCTTTATTTTTTTGAGCAGTGTACTTTATATCTTCCTCTTTTGGGGTCCATATTGCCTTTTTTTTTGAGCAGGGTTCTAAGCCAATCCGCCAGTCCCACACACTTTCAATTACTTTCTCCCAGTTTATTGTTTGTAGTGTATTTGCTTGGATCAAACTTGGATCAATAGAAGTAAGGCAATGTGAGGCAAATCCTCAAACCTTTGATTGAAATTGGCACCACAATTTACTGATCCACACCACCAGTCAAAAGCTCAGACACGGCTACTCATAGAAGGTTCTCCTTATGTTTATCTTAAAGCTTCACTGAAGAAAACTATAAAATAACCCTTACGGAATTATACAGTCCACCTTAAACATCTCCAGAGCTCCAAACATCTCCGGAGCTGTACAGGAGGATGAAGCAGCTTCCTTACCCTGCAGTGGAGCTGATAGAACAAGGTTTATTACTAAGCAGGTTTGGAGCAATTCTATTGGTCGGTCCCTCATGTATATTCACTAACCTGAAAGGAGAACTAGAGCTTTTACACTGTGCAGAAAAAGATCAAAGTTTTTACACCACTAAATATATACTAGAGGTGGAGATATGGAGGAGTATCATACTGTGTACATCAGGAGTAGATGTGGTGTATCAGGATATGGACTGGCTCAGACTCTCATCAGGTGGAGCTGTTCAGTGTACGACTGTAGAGTCTTTATTACCACCAACTACATCCATTTAGATGGGTGTCTCTAAACTTTTGATTGGTAGTGTATGTCCCGATTTCCTTGCCAACGTATATACAGTATAGATATATCTGTAAAATATTTGTTTTGAGAAAAGAAAGTTTTGAAATGAAGGTGTAAATGAATGTGGCCCAAGTAGAGAATCCAGGTGGTTTCTTGACCTCCGCCTTTCAGAGTTCATAAACAGAAAAATGGGAGGAGTATATCACCAGATAAAAACACCACCACATTTAAGCTATGACATGCTTCCTTTCCACTGGCCGGCGACGCCTGTAAGTACAGTTCCCTCTAAAGCTAACTACACTGGTTATATGGTATACGTTTCTGAGGTTGGTAGTAAATCAAACTTCTAAAACTTTACAAATCCATACAACTATAATAACAACTATAAGACTGTGATACTGGCGAATACAGTACATTTACTATTATATTGTTTGGTAGCTGAGTGATTATATAATGCATTTAGCTGGAGCATGAAGTAAAAATATATTTAGATAAAGACTCATACTTCTCCATCTTCCAGATCTTTGATTTTCAGAATGCTCTTTCACTCTATGAAATGCAATGAAATTTATTCTCTACTAGCTTATTATTCTATTTATTAGACATGCTGTTACCTTTTCTGAACACCACAACTTATTCAGTATACATTATATATATTATTTAATTTACATTAGCGCATATATGTACCCGTAAAATAAATAAATAAATATATAAAACTTAGTTCAAAATCAATCAGTTGATTGTGTCATATATATATATATATACTTAAAAAATCAACTCACACATCTCATCAGCTGGAGTTGTAAGTGTGAGACTGTAGAGTCTTTAAGATCACCAACAGCATCCAATTATTTTCGATAATTAAGCTTTTGACTAGTAGTGTATATAATCTTCCATAACTTGGAAAGGCTACATTTTATTTATTTATTTATTTATTTATTTATTTATTTATTGAGGTATATGTACTTAAATGTGCTCTTATTTTCACCAATGGAACATTGCATTTGGCCGTGTGGCCAATATTTGCATGACTGTCATTTATATGTTGTCGTTGTCCAAAGAAAATCTAGTATCTCTAGAATGTAAGATAGGTCAATTTTTTTTTTTTTGTAGGCCAAAATCTAAATTTAATTTTCAAAGTCAATGGAACCAGACTTGTTTTTCAAGTCCTTTCAAGATAAAAATTGACAAAAAATGAAGATAAATGTTTTTCTTTCAACAGGAACGATTTTCTGTATATCTGAACAAATCAGGACCAACATTTCTTTCACCTGTGTGTTATTTATTTATCTGCAGCAGACTGACTGACATTAAACTGAATAAGGAATAATGGGTAACTGCACCAGCACAGACATCCACATCCCCGTCATCGCCTGCCTCTGTGAAGCTTTAATAATGTCTATCATTATCAACATCTATTTTATTTGTACCAGGAAGAAAAGGGAGCTTGGCCAGCATCTTTACAGTAAGTGTTCCATATTTGTTTTATTATTATTACTATTTTTGTTAAGTAAGCATGTTTTTTCTAGGCACTGTAGTAACATTGTATTTATTGCTTTATAACATTAACATAACCATGACATAAACATGTAATGACAGATATGCTATAATGAACTTTTAGCTTGGGTGATGTGCTAAATTCTGCTGTAGTTAGCCATCAAGAAGTCAAGCAGTGTTAAACATTATCGACCGAACCCTTCATTATGTAAACCTCCTGGTATTCACACTCGTTGCTCCACTGACCGTATAGGAGGAATGTTAAGTCATATCTGCTCCATGTTTCAGCTTTATTGTGTATTCTATCCTACACACTCCATATCAAGTCAGCAGTACGTACTGGAACAGTATGAACCTAATCCTTCTTCTTTATTTCTTGTTCAGAATCTGTAACCTCAGTGTTTTGTTGCAACAAAAATGAGCCGCAAAGTGAGCCGCAACCAGCAGAGCAGGTAAAGACCAAAAACGAATCCACACATACATATTCCATACTTTATTTATTTATTTATTTATTTATATTTTTATATTTTTATATATTTTATATTTTTATCATGTATTTATTTATTTATTTTTAATTATTTATTTATGTATTTATATTTTATTATTTATTTATTTATTTATTTATTTATGTGTCTGTTTGTTTTTTTCTATTTTCGATCGAAATTTTTTTTTCTATTTTCGATTTTTCTTGAGGTAACTCACCATAAGGCCACAAAATTCCTGGGGATTTTTTTAGTGCTACTAATAAAAATAATGGAGCATTTGTTCCCACAAAAGAGTCAAAAAAGAAAGATCAGTGTCCTCGAGTTCAGTTCAAGCAGTGTACCTTTATAACAGTTGAGCTAATTTTGTATTTTTATAGTGCTAGAGTTATGAAATATAGCATACTTGCTGTGTTAGCTAGCTCACCGTGTTAGTATACTGATGTTTTGTAAGCTTGTATTTGACTCAAGTGAAAAATTATTTAGCTTACACCTTACACACCAAAAATATAGAATCAGTTGTCTAATATTTGCTGTTATTGTATTCAATATTGTCAATATACCACACCCAGGCTTCTACTCCAGTGCAGTTATAAACACACTTGTGCACATTAATACTGCAAGATGACTCTTTATAATCCAGGCTTCACATAAGGGAACTGTTCTCTGTTATTTATTTTCACTTAGTAAACCAACACAAAAACCTAATTTGATTGGGGTCCAGACTTCTGCATATGACCGTCTGCAGTATTAGTGCAGCAATAATAGAATCATTTTCTGCATGTGAGTTGGAATACCAAGCTTTTCATTTGTGCCGGTTAATATAAGCTTCTCTTGAAATGCCTTAGAGTAATACTGTATATAAACATCACACTTGTTCTATGATGCCTTCAGGAGGTTTTCTCCACAGTGAGATCAGTAGGCCTTTTATTGAAGGTTCCACACACCCAGTCAAATATATAAAGGATAAATAAACAACCTAAGTGTGTTTCATTCCAGGAGGAGGCTGAAGAGGATATACAGTATTCCACACTGGATTTTGTTCAGAAAACAGCGAAAGACAGCAGGAGGCAGCGAGAGAAAGAGAATGAAGAAACTCTGTATGCTGGCGTAGCAAGACTCGGGGTGGAGTAAGACACTCCTCCTATCTCCTCGTATCTTATCTGAAATATGTAAGTAAGTAAATTTCGATGGGATCGAAACCAAACTTTTAAAAAAAGCTCATAAGCTGTGAATCGAGTTGCATCAGGTCTGTCAGAGTTGATCTTGAACTGTAAATATTTAAGAGTGCAATATCTTGTACTCTACAGTACCTTGTATGAATATGAATATGTATCATTTTTATCTTTATCTTTTCAGTTTTCTTCCACATTATGATCTGTAATAAAATTTCTCTTGGTAAATATAAATGTGCTACAGTATATTCATGCTCTTAGTCAATTAACTACGCTTGCTACAAGTACAAAAAAAAAATGAGTCCCCTGTGACTTACACTTACCTAATAGAGTGTAATGTCTCTATGAGCACCAGTAACAGCTGGGATTGGATTTGGCATGGACTAGACAAGTTTCTGGAAGTAGGCCACATCAATGTTCAGACATTCTTACATCCAAAAGTTGTGAAGTTGTTCCAAATTTGGTGGATGCCTTCCCTGCCACAATTGTGGAGAGTTCTTACTGCTGGTACAGCCGTATCACCCGTACGCTTCCATACGTCTGCAAGGCCTGAAATTACTACCACCTGAAACATGGATGGCAGCTACTTTTTTATCTGGGGTGCTAATTATGTATGCTAATAAAGTATGTTTATTTATACTTGTGCTTGATTTATATAAATATAAATAAATTAACTATACGGTGAGGAGTTTTTTGTGGTATGACCAACCCTCACAGTATACCCCTCCTACACTGACCCATCACAGTATACCCCTCCTACACTGACCCATCACAGTACACCCCTCCTACACTGACCAACCATCACAGTACACCCCTCCTACACTGACCAACCATCACAGTACACCCCTCCTACACTAACCAACTATCACAGTATAGCCCCCTACAATGACCAACTATCACAGTACACCCCTCCTACACTGACCAACCATCACAGTACACCCCTCTTACACTGACCAACCATCACAGTGCACCCCTCCTACACTGACCAACCCTCACAGTACACCCCTCCAACACCGACCCATCACAGTACACCCCTCCTACACTGACCAACCATCACAGTACAACCCTCTTACACTGACCAACCATCACAGTACACCCCTCCTACACTGACCAACCATCACAGTACACCCCTCCTACACTGAGCAACCATCACAGTACACCCCTTCCTACACTAACCAATCCCATCACAGTACCCCCCTGCCTACAACTGACCAACCATCGACAGTACACACCCCTCTTACACTGACCAACCATCACAGTATACCCCTCCTACACTGAGCAACCATCACAGTACAACAACCCTCCTACACTAAACCAACCATCACAGTACTGCGCCCCTCCTACAATTGCTGACCAACCATCACATAGTACAGAACCCCCCTCCTACACTGACCAACGCATCACAGTACACCCCTCCTACACTGAGCAACCATCACATTACACCCCTCCCCATCGCTCACACACTAACCAACCATCACAGTACACCCCTCCTACACTGAGCAACCATCACAGTACACCCCTCCTACACTAACCAACCATCACAGTACACCCCTCCTACACTGAGCAACCATCACAGTACACCCCTCCTACACTAACCAACCATCACAGTACACCCCTCCTACACTGAGCAACCATCACAGTACACCCCTCCTACACTAACCAACCATCACAGTGCACCCCTCCTACACTGACCAACCATCACAGTACACTGTCAGTCCATCACACTAAACTCCTCCTACACTAACAGTCAATCACAGGTAACTCCTCCTACACTGTCAGTTAATGTTAAATGTTAATTTAAGTTTTTGTTTACTAGCTGCATTATTTATGCTGTGGTATGGATTTTATTTGTCATATTGTAAATTAGTTCATCTGTCCACTGTTGTTAAATGCTCACTGGTTCCTGTACGTGTTTCCTGCACTGTGTGTGCATAGATGTGGCTGTAATGCAGCATTAAACTGCCATTTCTGTCACCAGTCCCACAAAACGTGCTGCTATACCGGGGTGGGCTTTAACAGAATGGAAACACGCAGTAACCCTCATCTCCCTGTTTGTAACTGTGGCCTGAGGACTATATTAATAGCAGTGAACAGCCCAAGCTGACAAACTGACTTTATTTAGGGTTACCACTCATTCTCAATTCTGACACACAGCAGCGTGTGTAGGTGCATCTCAGAGCTTATGCTGACTGTTTTCCTGTCTTTGTGTTCGTCCTTGTGAAGTTACCTGCTGTATGTAATGCATCTGCTGAGAAAAAGACTCATCTGTGTTGTTCAGATGATGAACAAAGATTCCAGCCAAAAACTAAAGGTCAATGTCAGTGGTGTCATTTGACCCAAACTGATTGGCGCATGTGTTGTGTTGCTGTAGCTGGGACTCACTAAAATGATGGTGGTAAAGCAGTCCTGAATTACTGAGCAGGACTACAGGACATACCACGCTAAGTCATTACGGGTATTATATCTACCATAATGCTCCAGCCTCTTTGTTAAAATGCCTGAGCAGCTTTCAGTAAGTAGACTTGTTTGACATAACCTACTAAACATATTAAAATAAAGAGACATAAAACTTATATTAAATAAAGAGTGTTGGTGTTGGTGATAATGGTGGTGTTTCTGGTGTTGGTGGTGTTGGTGATAATGGGGGTGTTGGTGGTGTTTCTGGTGTTAGTGGTGTTGGTGATAATGGGGGTGTTGGTGGTGTTTCTGGTGTTGGTGGTGTTGGTGAAAGGTTCACAGCTTGTTCAGGAACCTGATGGCCTGTGGGTCTGTTCATTACTCATGTTCTGGCCTGGATGCTGCCGTACCTCCTGCCTGATGGCAGTAGGGTGAACAGGCCGTGTGCTGGGTGGCTACAGTCCAACTGGATCTTCTGGATTTTTCTCAGGCAGCAGGACTGATAGATGTCCTCAGGCAGCGGGACTGATAGATGTCCTCAGGCAGCGGGACTGATAGATGTCCCCAGGCAGCGGGACTGATAGATGTCCCCAGGCAGCGGGACTGGTAGATGTCCTCAGACAGCGGGATTGGTAGATGTGCTCAGACAGCGGGATTGGTAGATGTGCTCAGGCAGCGGGACTGGTAGATGTGCTCAGGCAGCGGGACGGGTAGATGTCCTCAGGCAGTGGGACTGGTAGATGTCCTCAGGCAGCGGGACTGGTAGACGTCTTCAGGCAGCGGGACTGGTAGATGTCCTCAAGCAGCGGGACTGGTAGATGTCCTCAGACATCAGGACTGGTAGATGTGCTCAGGCAGCGGGACTGGTAGATGTCCTCAGACATCGGGACTGGTAGATGTGCTCAGGCAGCGGGACTGGTAGATGTCCTCAGGCAGCGGGACTGGTAGATGTCCTCAGGCAGCGGGACTGGTAGACGTCTTCAGGCAGCGGGACTGGTAGACGTCTTCAGGCAGCGGGACGGGTAGACGTCCTCAGGCAGTGGGACTGGTAGATGTCCTCAGGCAGCGGGACTGGTAGACGTCTTCAGGCAGCGGGACTGGTAGATGTCCTCAGGCAGTGGGACTGGTAGATGTCCTCAGACAGCAGGACTGGTAGATGTCCTCAGGCAGTGGGACTGGTAGATGTCTTCATGGCCAGCGGGACCAGGTAGACGTCCTCAGGCAGCCTGGGACCGGTAGATTTGTCGTCTCAGGCAGCGGGGGGACTGGTAGGACGTCTTCAGGCAGCGGGACCTAGGTATAGATGTCCTCTCATTTTTTAGCAAGTGGGGACGGGTAGAGGTCCTCAGACAGCAGGACTGGTAGATGTCCTCAGGCAGTGGGACTGGTAGATGTCCTCAGACAGCAGGACTGGTAGATGTCCTCAGGCAGTGGGACTGGTAGATGTCCTCAGACAGCAGGACTGGTAGATGTCCTCAGGCAGTGGGACTGGTAGATGTCCTCAGACAGCAGGACTGGTAGATGTCCTCAGGCAGTGGGGACTAGGTAGATGTCCTCAGACACGCAGGGACTGGTAGAATGGTCCTCAGGCAGTGGGACTGGTAGATGTCCTCAGACAGCAGGACTGGTAGATGTCCTCAGGCAGTGGGACTGGTAGATGTCCTCAGACAGCAGGACTGGTAGATGTCCTCAGGCAGTGGGACTGGTAGACGTCCTGCAGGTCTGGAAGTTTGCTGCCTATGATGGACTCCGCTGTCCTCACCACTCTCTTCAGGGCCTTGCGGTCATAGGCAGTACAGCTGCCGTACCAGACAGTGATACAGGCCATGAGGATGCTCTCTATGGTGCATCTGTAGAAGTTGGTGAGGATGTCAGGAGGCAGACCAAACGTCCTGAGCCTTCGCAGGAAGAAGAGTCGCTGATGGGACCCAGCCATGGCTGTTGCTCTTCGCTGGCTTTGCGAACTGAGAGATGGCTTCATGATGAGAAAGCTAAAGCTCTGTTGACACGTCTGGCATTTTTATTCATCTGAAAAATCTTAAAACTGTGTTTACAGATTTAACAGGAACTTAGTTCAACACTTGTTGTCCACCTGTCACCTATAGTTCACCAGTTTTTTTCACTGTGGAGTTGGAAAACAAATGATGGCCATAACCTGCAGCGATGATCGGGGAGTTTTGTTTAACCTACAGATGATTTAAATAAAGTCTTTTCACTTTCGCAGTTCAAAAGGTTCTATCGCTCATCAACACAAACACTGCGAGATCTGCTGGTTGCTCACATGGTTTGCAGGTGGTGTCGTTCCAACTCGTTGGGTCCATCCCCCCCCCCCCCCACCCCCCCAAACCCACCCCCCCATCTCACTGCCCACTAAGGGCGAGCCAAGGTTATCTGGAACAGGCCAGTTTCTGAAGTAACCACCGGATGCAACATCACTATTGCAAAGAAAGTCCAGCCAGAAAACAGAGACACTAGAACACAAACCCAGAGACAAAGAGAGAGAGGTGCACTAGAACAGAGAGAAGAAAGAAAAGATGGGGCTTATAAAAAAGAAAAGCTTTCTAAAGACAAAGACACAAGACCAAAGGACTGTCTCACTTGAACCAATTTAGCGTTTAGGCCTTTTACCAGATGCACAGTAGTGCCCCGGTGGCTCATTGGTGTTTTGCAAGTAAAGAGGTACGTGCCATACAACACCTAAGGGTGTCACTTAAGTGTGTTGCTTAAAATCTCTCACACGTTAACTAGGGGAAAACAGTGAATGGGTCTACTGGATGATCTCGGTGTTATTCCTTTGTCGATATCCTATCGCTTTAACAC